>CAKNXH010060615.1:112179-150042 GCA_932178445.1 Andricus quercusramuli | reverse complement strand
GTTTACCCCCGCGTAATTTTTTTATTCATGTTGGATGGGCTCTATTTCACTTCCTTCGTTATAAAAATAATTTCCCAATTTTCTGTGTGTATGAAAAGTATATATTATCATAGACATAAAATAAAAAGTGTCTAGGGGTAGCTACCCCCATTAATTTTTTCACAAAGTTTTTTTCTGCGAAACACGTCAACTTTATTTTTGTCCCAAGTGCAAAATATATGTATTTTTTCATTTTCTCCTATGAATTTAGCAATTTTCAGCACATTTTTAAAAATACGTAGGGGTGGTTTACCCCCGCGTAATATTTTTATTCATGTTGGATGGGCTCTTTTTCACTTCCTTCGTTATAAAAATAATTTCCCAATTTTTTGTGTGTATGAAAAGTATATATTATCATAGACACAAAATAAAAAGTTTCTAGGGGTAGCTACCCCCATTAATTTTTTACAACGTTTTTTCTGCGAAACACGTCAACTTTATTTTCATCTCAAGTGCAAAATATATTTTTTTCAAATTTTTTCCTGTGGATTTAGCAATTTCCAGCTCAACTTTGAAAATATGTAGGGGTGGTTCACCCCTGCATAATTTTTTTATTCATGTTGGATAGACTCTATTTTACTTTCTGCGTTATAAAATTAATTTCCCAATTTTTTTGTGTATGGAAAATATTTATTATCATAGACACAAAGTAAAAAGTTTTTAGGGGTAGCTACCCCCATTTATTTGAAAAAAAAATTTTTTGGCGAAACACGTCAACTTTATTTTGGTCTCAAGTGCATAATATATTTTTTTCAACTTTTTTCCTGTGAATTTAGCCATTTTCAGCACAACTTTAAAAATATTTAGGGGTGGTTCACCCCCTTAAGTTTTTTTTTTTGTTGAGAAAATTACGTTATTCATCTCTCATCACTAGGAAACTTTTCCAGTAGGTTTGGTCGAAATCAATTTTGTTTTTATACACAAAACTATACAATCGACACTTGCGAACCCTATCTTTGAGGGGTTGTTTCACCCCCTTAAAGTGTTTTTCCGCAGATAAAAAAAAATACGTGTCGCTTAGTTTTTCGAGTACTACAACATATATCAGGGAGAATCAAATCGGCGAGGGACACCTGGAGTACCTTCCTTGTGAGAAGACCAATTCTCAACACAATAAATGTATTTTCAGGCGACGCCTTTCATACACTGTAAAAACTATGGTTCCATTTGAATTGAGCATCACTTTTTTAGCGTCCTGTTATAATAACAAATCGTCTTATTTTGATGCCATCGTTCGTACTATTTTACTTTGCTAACTTCAGATTGCAGAATGGTACGTACTAGAGAACTAAAATGATGCACACGGAGTATTGTTTTAATTGCTTTCAACTTCATGCTTATGAGAATTCTTCATTGTTTAAATTTTCTTCTACTTTTGAAATGTGATAGAGAAAATAGAAAGGGGGAGAAAGGTAGCATTATTTAAAAAAGAGGAAACTGGTGAATAAATATCTAATTATTAAATACTAATAAATATAATAAATATTTATTTATATGAATATAAGATAACGGTTAAATCGAAAATGTTGCATAGAATTAATTTTTGCATTGTAAAAGTTACAAAAATTTATAACGTCATTTTGAGTTATTATTCAGTATTGAAAAATTCATATTGCAATGATTCAAAAGTGATGAGGTGGATGTTCTTCCAAAGGTCTTACTATTTGAATGGTTAATCCTGGTAGTCTAGGTGTTCAAATCACACCTTCCTCGGGGAAGTAGGGTTAAGGACTGAAATTGGAGATACCCGGATGGCTTTTCAAAGGTCTGAAAAAATGTTTTTTTTTCAATTTAGTTTTTTCGATAGTGCCCTCTGCGTGGAGAATAACCCATATAATATAATTATTATATCTTTATATTACAAACAAGAAATATGATACATTATAAAATATGTGATCAATTAAATCCGACATTTTTCGAAAAAACAGTAAAAATGTCACAAAACGATTATAAGAAATTTTTATATTACAAACAACGAAATCTTAAATGTCAACTTTTTAAAATCAAATAGACTTTCTAACCAAGCTAAAATATTTTAGCATTTTTATTAGAGCCGTGCAGTCGTTTATTCGAATTTTTAATACAAATTCAAGAACACTTAGAATATTGGTTTTTTCGAAATAGAGACAAATTTAACTGTACATCGAACCGCCTTGACTTCCTTCAATTACTACAATTTTTAAAATCAAAATAACTTTTTTATTGTAAAAAATGGATTCAAAATTCAAGACGAATCTTCGAAATTCGACTTGTTCGAATAAGTCGAATTTCAAATATTAGACTTGAGTTTTGGAGTCATTTTTTTTTTAGAAAAAAAGGAGTTATTTTGATTTAGAAATTTTAATAGCTTAAGGAAGTGAAACCTGTTTGATGTACATTAAAAAAAAAATTCTATGTCAAAGAATCCAACTTTCCAGGCGTGTCTAAATTTGTATTACAAATTCGAATAAACGACTGCACACCTCTAATTTGTATAGCCACTCTTAAAGGAAGACCGTTAAAGAATATTTTCATCTTTGGCAACACTCAAGTTAATCGAAAGTTATTTTTCGAAGTCTTTAATAAATTACGAATTAGAATTAGGTTTCAGCTAATATCGCTAATTTCTTTTTCTGCAAATTAGCCTTTTTTGGAATCAGCTAAAGAAATTTTAGAAAAATGTCGCATTCTATTCTGCAAATATAAGTGAAAAGTGTAGACCAAAACTTCTTTCCCGTGTTCTGCACAAGAAAAGTAAAACTTGAGTTTAGACAAATCATTCAAGACTAAGTAAAAAACAGGACTTTGCTTGTAATGCAGAGAAAATGAGTTTTCGATTGATTTTATAAAATCGAAGAGTTTAAAATTCGGGCACTGGAGATTGTAATTTTGATCTAACGTGATTAATTTTGCCACTGGATGATTAGTTTGGATTTGACCTACACTTTCGTCGCTTGCAGAATAAAATAGTGCGAACTTGCAATTAACGCAGTTCCTCTTTTTTAATTTTTGACCAAATTTGACCTGTAATGTAATATGTACATTAAACAATGATTGTGAAAATGGCCTGGTGGAGTTTTCCACTAGTGTTTTTATGTTTATCGAATTAATTATGGCGATGTGTATCATTCCGAGGTGCAAATCGAGTTACAAAAGTGAATTCGGAGAACCCAAAGATCCCGAATATGAAAAAAATTAATTTTTCCAACGTCTTGAAAGACCCAGCTATTAAAGCTTTATGGCAAAAAGCTTTAATTCTGAAAAATTTTACCGTGAAAGCTGCGCAGTTCGTTTACAGTAAACATTTTTTAAAGGAAGGCATTCTCCTAGAGAAAATCCTGAAAGCATCCGATGGCACTATTTTGTTAAAGTTAAATAATCATATATTTACTGTAAAATCGAAATGAAAAGTTACAAATAAAACCAAAGTAATTTTTTTTTATTCAATAAACTGTATTATTAGGTATTTTCACTAACTACTCATTTAAAAAAAAATTCGGCTGGTTTTCCCGTCAGCACGTGCAACAACAAACACAATTTATTCATATTTTTAGTAATTTTCGGAATAGAAAATATGTGCCAAGTAAATTTAGTCAATGCCTTATTTGAGCAGGATACAGAAAAACTGACGTTAATTTCAGGATTAAATTAGAAGGCTAGAAAATGTATGATACTAACCTCAATTTTTCTTCTTTAACAATTCATGCGACCAAAATCATAAATTAATGTTACTTTTTTAAACGAGTACTAAGTGAAAATACCTAATAAATACAGTTTATTGAAAAAGAATGAATTGACTTTTGTTTTATTTTTTTATTTTGATTTCAGTTTTACAATAAATATACAAATTACTTACCTTTCTCAAAATAGCGCCATCGGGTCCTTTCAGGATTTTCTCCTGGAGAATGTCTTCCTTCGAAAAATACTTAGTGTGAACGAACTGGTCAGCTTTAACTGTACAATTTTTCTGAATCAAAGCTTTTTGCCATAAAGCCATATAACCATCGAAACAACAAGAACGAAGTACAGTGACAGTTCACGGACGTTTGACGTTTCCATGTGCTACCTCACGTCACTGACGTTTGACGTTTGACTTTTCCATGTGCTACGTAACGTCATTGAAATTTGATCTCACTTCAGTCCTGTTTTGATCCAAAAAAGTAGTACTAAAACGTCGTTTAGTGGCATCAAAATAAAGTGGCATTAGAATGGAGCCACCCGAGACTATATTTTTGGAGGACTGTTTCAGTACCGAAAACTGGCCTTGATATGATACTTTTTTTTTACAGTGTACCTGTTATTTCAAAAAAAAAGCTATTCTCATTAAATATGAAAACTAATAGAATTCCACAGGAGAAGACTGATTTTTAGCAAAGTAGTCGAATCCTCGAAAAAATACATGAATCTTTACCGAAATAATTGAATCATCAAATAGAAAAGTTCACTTTTCAATTAGGAATATAAGTTTTCAACAAATTGTGGAATATTTATATTTTCAGTTGAAAAATTTGATTAAACTTTCCACGCTAATGATGAATTTTCATCTAAAATGATGAATCTTCCCAAAAAATTGTTTTTTAACAAAGCAGTACAACTTTTAACCAAGTTGTTACATTTTTAACCAAGTTGTTACATTTTTGAGCAAAACATGTGAGTTTTTGACAGAATAGTAGTACTTTCAATGAAATAAGTAAATCTTCAATGAAATAGTGGAATTTTTGAATAAAGCAAAAATTTAAGCGAAAAATAAAAAATAAAAAAACACGGAATTACTTGAAAACACGAGAAAAACATATATTCATTAAAGCGTGGAAAGAGTGAAATATAATGAAGATTACTAAAAAAAAGTACGGAACGTTATCTATGTTCCTAGCGTTACTTCCACTGTACCCCCCCCCCCCACACACACTTGTTACCGAATGTAGTTTTTTGCGTCATCCCTCCCCCATCCAATTGGTGACACAGTTTACGTACGATCCCAGTATGCACTTATCAACAACTATTTTTACTGAGTACAAAAATGTCATGAATGTATATTTTTCTTACAAAATTAGGTGCAATGTTACCAGGAGATGGAGAAAATCGTATTGCAAAAATCCATAATCGAATCCCTTCACCCGGATTACTTAATCAAGAACAAAATAAGCAAATTGATATACCCGAATCATTGGATCCTCCTCTAGGAAGCCACATTTATATACAAGTCAAAGGTGGCCGTATTCTTAGTGGCGTTCTGAATAATGATATAGAATCTGTTGGACCTGGTCATCGACTAGAGTGGTTCATGACAAACGACAAGCGTGAAAAATTCTTCTCTACAATTCTGCACACTATCCAGAATAACAATAATCCTGGAGTTACCGAATACCGCTGCTTTATACCAATACGAAGAGATTTTGCTTTAGCATCAATTCTCGTGAATCACAGTCCAGCTGTTCCAGTGGGTAGAAGCAACGTTATGACCATGTTTCAGGAGCCTGAACACACTTTTCGCGTAGGTAGTCTACAGCCTACAGACGGTCAAATTCCTACCTGGCTTCACGGTCTTGTAAGTCGCCCTGCTTGAATTATGTAACAGCTCAATGAGGGTGGGAATGGTCATATACTCTGTGCATTATTTACGGTTACATTTTTTTGAGGATGGGGGGTCTAGAGAGGGCTCATAATCTGTTAGGCAGTTTTTGTACGACCCCCAATCTGCGATGTTATAATATAAAATCTAAGGTGTTAAATATGCAGAGCATGTCCGCACGCACTTGAAAGGAGAGGTTGCAAGATGTGCGTCGCTGATCCAACTGGGGTTTTACAGGGTAAAAGTACATATAATTCCATTAGGTGTGTATTTTGTTATTCGATCCAATCAGCCTCAGTTTCTGGGGTATCGCGGTTTGAGTATGTACGATCGAGCGCTCAACTTGCCACTTCACTGTTGGTGGTACCATACATAAGCGTGAAGTCCTGATTCTGGGCTCTACAGTGCGAATCCAGCGCCCAAGCACAAGTATTTAAACCTTTATATCTTGAAACTAAGGCCCATTGGATCGAAAAAAAAATAAGCACCAAATGGATTTTTATGTACTTTCACCCTGTGAAGCCTTAGTCGAATCAGCGAAGCACAACTCGCCACCTCTCCTTGCTAGAAGCTTTCAGCCCTATGCATCTCTGCATATTAGAGATCTTAGCTTGGCCCCGATAATGTCCGAAGTTCATCAATACAAAAAGTTTTATGCCCGGCACTAGTTGTCTTAATGTTTTGCTATGATCTTGGGACGTCAAGGGATCGCCGTCTTTGTTTGAAATGCATCAAGCGGGAAGCTTCAAATATTTGAAAAGAAACTGATCCTCCACCTAAAGAATATCTTTTCCTTATTTTTTTGGCACAAACAATTCTTTTCCTTAAGGATTGCTCTTTGCTTTTATTTTTGAATATATTTGAATAAATAAAATAATTTGATATTTGAATAATAAAATATATAAAAATATCAATATCTTGATATTTTAATATTATTAATATTCTAACTCGATACATTGGTTGATTGATTCTTATGGGGAAACGAGTTCTATCTGCTGCAGAATCATTGTATTATGCATTTATTTATTATGTTTAAGCAATTAACTAATGTTTTATAACAATGAGGTATTGCATTATCAAATTACTAAACCTAAATTTAGGAAATTATATTTAAATTCTAACTGAAATCTTTCTTCACTCCCTAAATTAAACTCTAACAATAAAAAAACTGAGAATTGAAAAAAGGGTTAATCCAAGTACCAAGCACATTTGGGCGAGCTTCGGCAAATGATACTTTATGGAATCTACCATTTATTCTAGATAATAAGCAAATTTTAAATTTGGATAATTCGTAAGATTCTATGATAAATACACTCTACATTTGAATTAGTCGAAAGTTACAAAAGTGATATTTGAACCAAAAAATATTTCAATGTGAAATAAAAAACTAAATTTAAACAATGTAGCTGAACCCTCAACTTTATATTTGAATTTTTGATTAAAAAAGGTTTATTTTACACCAGGAATGAAACAGTACAAATTTCAAATAAGAAAGTTGAAGTCTCAATACAATTACAAATTTCCAACAAAATAACTGAATTTTCAACCGAATATCAACATTTTCAACCAAAAAGATTAATTTTTCACAAATAAGATTTTTTAAACTAAAAAAGATTATTTTTCAACAAAAAATGAAGAAGTGAAATTTAGTTTAAAAAAATGATATTCGAAAACAAAACTAATTTTGAACCAAAATGATGAATCTTTAACAAAAAAAATTAATTTTGAACAAAATAGTTCAACGTTCCACCAAGTTTCCAAAAGTTTTTAACCAAAAAAAATAAATTTTTGACAAAAACTGTAATAGCTCATATTTCAACCAAGAAAGATTTTGATTTTTATCAAAAACTGTTGAATTAATTAAAAAAACAAATAATAATTTTGAACCAAAAAGAATAATTTTCTACCAATAAAGACGAATGTATCTAATCTTTTGAATGGTACAACCAGTAGCTTTCTCGAGTTAAGTTAATCATTCTCATTAATCTAATCCGTATCTTTTACTGTTCTGACTTATCAATTATAGTTAATTTTGATCACTTATTAAACGAAGTGACTACATTTGGCCAGAATATTCTTCACAACTATTGCCTGAAAATCAGTCATTTAAAGTGGCTCTTTGATTCAGACCATTGATTCAAATTTAGAGTGTAAAGATAGATAAGAAAGAATATCGTATTGTTAATTATATACATTAATTTGGTGTGTAATATTTCTTTTCGTTAATTAAAGGCAAAGTTATTATTTGATTTGCTTAGTTAATCCTTGAATGAAACCATCTCCTGCTCGCCAATCCATCGAAAATGGATCCAACTCGTGAGAAAGAGGAAAAACCGCAGTTGAAAGTGCTGGCTGCATTTTTCATGATGCGTTATTGCGTTTGGAAGATCGTCCGGTCGTTATTACTTTCGATCCACCGGGAATAGACGAACGAGTGTTAATCGCAAATTAACACCGGGTTTTTGATTGCAATTCATCCAGCAACTGCATTTACTCCATCCCGACGGAATTTGTAGAGACTTGCGACAGTGGTCCTGAAGTCAATTTTAAATTTCCCGCCATCTTTCATTCTTTTTTTAAATTTATTTATTTATTCAATCAAAATTTGCAATATTCAAATTTTTAATATCATACTGGCTTAAATCTGAATTCTAAAATTTCCTATAGTTCACGATCGTAGATAATGAGGAAATTAATTATAGTTATTTGAAACAATATGAATTCAAGTTCCAGTGAATCAAAGAAATGAAGAATTGATACATTATATTATTATACATTATATAAATTATATATTAAAGCCTTATTCGGTTCCTATCATTCAAAATTGGAGAATTTTCTATTTTAAATCGGCAAAATTGTACCACAAATTTTGAAAACTTTGAAAATTGCATTATTTGAAACAATAAACATGTGTAATAAATTAATATTTAATCGCAAATCTAAATAATAGAAGAATATTGATTTTAAAATCGTTAAAATTGAAAATATTTCAATTCCAAGTCTTCAAAATGGAAGAATTTCCAATTATAACTTCAAAATTTTAGAATTTTGAAATGTAAATCGTTAAAACTGAAGAGATTTTTATTTTAAAGATTTACACGCATTTAAAAGTTGTGAAAATTTTGAATTTCAAAATTAGAAATTCTGTGATTCTGATGAATCACATGTGACATTTTTCTGATTCGGAGGATTTAAAAATCACAACTTTTGACACTTGATCTTAAAAATCATCCAAATTTAAGCATTTTAATTTGCACACATTTAAAATTGAACAGTTTTCAAATGTAAGTAATTAAAATTGAGCTATTAGAAAAAAAGCATTCCAATTTACATCTTTCGAAATAATACTAGTTAAGAATGAGAGAATTTTCAATTGAAAATCTATAAAAATGAATAAATTGCAATTTTGAACCTTCAAAATTGAAATACTTAAAAAAGAATTTAAAATTGCATCATTTTTAACTATATCAATTAAATAATAAAATCATGTATTCCAAACCTTAAAAATTGAAGACTTTTCTGTTGTAAGTCCTAAAAATCTAACTACAAAAAAAAACGTTCAAAATTACATCATTTTAATCAATAAACATTTCGGGTTAACTAGTATTTAATTAGAGATTTTAACAATAGAAAAATATTAATTTGAAAATTGTTAAAAATAACAAATTTAACATTTTCTTAAATCATGAATTTTCAATTGTAACTCTTCGACAGAAAAATGACATGTAAATCTTCAAAATTGAAGAGATTTTGATTCTAAAAATTCACATACATTTAAAAATTATGGATGCTTAAAATTTCACAATCAAAAATTCTGTAATTATGATGACTTACATTCGAAAAATTTTCAATTTCGAGGATTTAGAATCGAAAAGATTTGACTTTCGATCTTCAACATATTTAAATTGGCACATCATAAAAATCAAACGTTTTTTAACTGCAAATAATCAAAATTGATGTATCAATGATGAAGAAAATTTGCAAATTTGAACTATTTCGAAAAATTATTTATATTTGCATCATTTTCTGATATATTAATTAAATATTGAAGAGTCATCAATTGTCAACTTCAACATTTTGAGAAATTTGTATTGTAAATCTTTAAAATTGAACTACATATTCAAAGAGCGTTAAAAATTATACCATTGTCAACTATAAGCATTCCAAATTAATTAGTCTTCAATCTTGGAAATAGAAAAATTTTTGTTTGAAAATCGTTAAAATTGAAGAATTAAAAATCAAAGTATTAAAAAAAACGTTACAAATTATATACATTTGAAATATAAATTTATAAAATTGAATAATGTTCAACTTCTAATATTCAAAATTTAAAAATTGTGAGTTGTAAGTATTCCAAATTTTTGATCTTTAATTATAAACCTTTGAAATTAAAAAAAATTTTAGTGGGCAAATCTTAAGGATAGATCCGTTTTCAGAAGATTTGTAAAACTTCTTCATTTTTAACTGTAAAAATTCAAACTCAAACAAGATAGCGAAGTTTCAATTGTCAATACCTTTCGAATGGATCAGTGTAAAAAATGAAAAACATTAAAAAGACTCAGAATTCCATAATCACGCAGAATAATATTGGTTCCAAATTGAAGAAACCGTTTCTTCAGTATCATTTTTCCATCCAACCAGAAGTAACATTAACATTAAGAAAATCATTGAAATTAAACAAAATTGTTGTTGGAACGAAAAAAAATTTCTTTGAACCAAACAAATTATTTTGAATACAGAGAAATTTTCTCGAATCAAAGGAAATTTCCTTAGATTGAGAAGCAATGAATATTTTCCTTTCATTCTATGAATCAAAGAAGTTCTCAACGTAGATTCTTGTTTGGATTTGCGAGAAATTCTAAATAAAAACCTTAGTGATCGATTTGCTTCATGGACCACATTATCTACCTGAATATTTACTTTTAATGTTATGCTAATATATATATATATATATATATATATATATATATATCAATATGACGCACTGTTTCACTCTATTTATTAACAGATTATTTATTTTGTACGCCAATTCAATTGAATCAGTTTTTCTTGAAATTGACATAACATTACATTTTCGTGGATTGATATCTAGGTTAATACTCGTACACCAATCAATTGAATTATTGATGTCCAATTGTAATGTAGCACAATTATTCTGCAAGCAGTCTACTGGCTTGTATAATTCAGCGTCATCAGCGTAAAATAGGCCAAAGTGGTTGATCACAGCATCAGCATCATTCATTATTATAATAAAGAGTAAAGGGCCAACGTTAGATCCTTGGGGAACTCCAGAGGTAGGTATGACAGAGAAGGATGTGTAACCGTTGTACTGAACAACCATTGGACGATTACACAAGCAAGAATTCAATATATTTAATCGTTTATCCGTTACGCCTAGTTCTTGGAGTTTACTGAAGATTTTGCCATGGTTGATACCGTCGAAGGCCTTGGATATATCCGTATAGACTACTTCTACCTGAATGTGGTCGACCAAAAGAATTTCGACTGTCTGAAGAAATGTTGTTAAATGATGAGTGGTCTATCTTTGTGGAACAAAGCCATGTTGAGTTGCCGAAGAGACAAGTGTCACGTAAGACCAATTTAATTCAGTTACTATCTTTTTGAAGACACAGAAAAAACTAAGAGTAATATTTACCCCGATTCTTGAGTAAAGTTTACCTGCAACAAAAATTACCCCATGTGGGTAAACTTTTCCTAACGTTTCGGTATTTTTCTGCTTTTACCCACGCTTGTAAGGAACTTTTGCCAGCTCTAACGATTCAGCAAGTCAGCCTTTATGAAGCCGCACTCATCCGATTTACCTGTTACACCAACCGTTAGACTTCACTTCGGCGATCAGAGCTAGTGGCTTCCAATTTTCAAGACGGGGGTGACAACTTTAATGGGAATAAAAGACAATTTCTGCCCATCGAGGGCAATATTTTTGTTTTTCCAATACCAACAGGTAAAAATACGAAATTACCTCCAACACCATTTACCCTAAGTTTTTTCTGTGGACCTTTGAAAAATTATCCAACAATACAATTGGTCGATAGTAATCAACCAGAGATTTATCTCCATTTTTGACAACGGGGCACACTTTAGATAATTTTCAGGTATCCGGAAATATCCTGCATAAAAGAGACATATTATAGATAGCAGTTAGTGGTTCCGTCAGTTATTCAGCACATTCTTTTAGCAGGAGACTAGAAATTCCATCAGACCCCGAAGTAAATTTGTTTTGCATAGCCTTTCACATAAGTGCTACTTGTTCACATGAAACGCAAAGAAAATCACCTTGTCACTTGTGTGAGTTCTTAGATATTCCGTCAGGTATAGCTGAGGAAAGTTTATAACCACACGAAGAAAAATACGGATTTAGGAACAAGTTTTGGAAACTAAAAATTTAAAAGCGAATCTCAAAAATCTTGGATCGTGTTCAGAAATTCAGGACTGAGAACTTTAATTTAGGAATCGGGATCCACGATGAATATTTCGAGCCTCTTTCCCGACTGAGTCGGGACTGATTTCTAAACTGTAGGCAGCCACTGTAGGCTACCAGTGTACGCAACACTCTCTTTCTGGATTGAGCGCTGAGCGTACATTACTCTTCTAGCAAAATTCATCCTGGATCCGATTTGCTCAAAATACAGGAATCAGTTCCTATTTTTCAAATTCCATTTTTCTCCGAGCATTCGAGAACAGAGTAGCAAAGGAGTCGACAGCATCCTGCTCATCCTTAGTTTCATTACCTTCAAAGAACATGATACCAGCTATCCTGAAAACTTTATTAAAATTATTAGCATGGGACCAAAGAGTCGAGGGAGATTTGTTAATATCGTTTTAAACAACTGTCAATTAACTTTTATATGCGTCCTTAGTAATCTTTTTCAATTCCATCCTTAAATGTACAAATCTTTCTAAATTAATTTTGGTACCTGTTGACTTCAACTGAACTCTGGCTTTGTTCTTGCAAGTAATAATGCTGATAAATTTCGTAGTGTACCATCTAGAGTATGGTATAATACTGGGGTTTATCAAATTTTTGCCTACAACTTTTTCTAAAATGTCATATAATTTTGTATAGAATTCTTCAACGACCGTGTTTACATGATCAGAAATATACAAGAATGACACATCAGTAGTACTCAGTCTAACATTAAGGTTCCCATAATCACAAGTTTTAAATTTATATCTTTTCGTTGACGGGTTGATACGGAATCTAGTTTTAGCTAACGGAGGAGTCAACAAAGATTCAAATTTTATACTAAGGGGTGGGTGGTATTTGTCGACAGACAAAATAGGTAAAATAGGTGGAGTTTTAATTAATGGATATCCATGAAGGTTTGTAAGCTGAATGATTTGGTATCAATAATTACATCGCTAATAAAGTATATTAATTTTTGTATATTAAAACCGCCAAGTATCCGATTTCTGGGTGGCAGTCGTATTTTTTCAGGTACCGCGTTAATAACAGAGAAAACATTATTATTTCCAGAGTTGAAGGTCTAACCTGTCATCGCGATAAACATTGAACAGATCCAGATCAAAAAGTTCAGAGCTATTTACATTGCTTTTCAACCAGATTTCGGTGAAAAGAATACAATTATAATCAGATAAATCTGGGGAGATACTCAAATCACTCATTTTCGTATCGACTCCTTCAAATTTCTGATAACAAATGAATAAATCGTTAAAAATATAAAGATCTATAACACGTGAATAATTAAATTTTATGTTCACCATACCATAGTTATAATCTTATTCGCATTCTGAGAGGCGTGTGAAGTTATTTTCTTTTTCGTTATAATTGTGACATTAGGGTGGTCCAAAAACACTTTTTTGTTATTGTCAACGATCCCACCCATTTTGTTCCAAATCCGAGAAAAGAAAATCCCTGATTTTTGTTTTTTTTCGTTTTTTTTATTCTAACTGCTGCCGGTTTTGACTTGAAGTTTCCCATGTAAAATGCATGGGGAAAATTCACTTTTTTTCAGTTTTTGATCTAATTTTTTAGGGTTTGAAAAAATGTGGCGGGAAAGTATGAGGGCTTGTAGAGATTTATCCGACGAAGAATCTCATGTATTGGACATATGGTTCAACACCCCTAACACACCCCTACGAGTGCCTGAAAACTACCCTTGAACCCAAAAATATCAGTTATCCATAAAAACGACCTTTTGGGCACTGTAATCTCGTCTTTTTTTCACCAGAAATTATTCATATTGGTCTATTGTAATATTTATCAACATTGCCTAATTAATTTTCAATTATTTGAACAAATGGGATTTCTTTAAATAATTTATTTGTTAAAATTCGTTTTTTTTTTTTTTGTTGAATACTATTACTATTGGTCCAGTGGAATATTTACCAAGAATAATGCATCAATTTTCAGTTATTTAAACGAATGGAATTTGTTTAAATAATTTTCTTTCGAAATTTTTTGAATTAAAATTCATTATTATTTCTTCAGTGGAATGTTCATCAGGATTTGTTAATTAATTTGCAAAGTTTCAACCAAATTGCATTTGCTCAAATAATTTTTCTGAGACAATTTTTTTTATGGAATAAGGATTTTTTCTCTAAAAATTCGTCGAACTGGCAGTTTATTATCTTTAATAACATAAATTCATTGAAAAATACTTTCCAATTCTATAAAAAATGAATTATTATTGATTCTTAACAACCTTCAATTTGTTTAAACAATCATTTTGCCACAAAATTTGTAAATTTTGCTTCATTGTTTCAGCAATTAAGTCCTAATTCTTAACAGGAACATACAATATTTGAATAAGTTTTGAAACGTATTCGAAAAATATTTCTCCTAAGAGACATCATCGACACTTTCGAGTATACCTGTGGGCTTATCATTAGCAGAAATCCTTGCATTTGTGTATAATTTTATACCTGTCCTCCCCGCTTACGAACGGAACTTTCCATTTCAAATAGAAATTTTTCTTCTTCCCTCCCTTAGTACCGTCAGTTATTCGTCAACAAGTGCAGTGTTAACTTCATTCAACTATTGAACATGGCAGAATTGCGAAAAAAAGTGTTTTTAGTTGATTATGAAGAACAGCAAATTATTGGAAATAAACTACCAAGCAATTTGCAAGCCTTAATTTGTGTAAATATTTAAAAATTAATTAATCAATGTTCTTTAACGTTTCACTAGACCAACAATAATGATATTCATTAAGAGAAAAATTTGAAGAACGAATTGAAAACACAACTTCCAATTGTTTAAATTATTGAAAATTAATGAATTATTATTAATAAATATTCCAGTAGACCAATAGTAATAATTTTTAGGAAAAAAAGGAATTTTCGAAAAAAAAAATGTTGAAACAAATTCTATTTTTTTAAATAATTGGAAATTAATTAAACAATGTTGATAAGTATTCCACCAGATCAATATAAATAATTTCAGGTGAAGAAAACACGAGAATACAGTGTCCAAAAGGTCGTTTCTATGGATAATCGATATTTTTGGTTTTAAGGGTAGTTTTCAGTGACTCGTAGGGGTGCGTTAGGGGTGTTAAACCCATATGTCCAATACATGAAATTCTTCGTTCGATAATTCTGTACAAGCTCTCATACTTTCCCGTCAGATTTTTTCAAACCCTAAAGAATTATATCAAAAACTGAAAAAAGTGATTTTTCCCCATGCATTTTACATGGAAAACTTCAAGTCAAAACCGGCAGCAGTTAAAATCAAAAAAACAAAAATTAGGGATTTTCTTTTTTCGGATTTGGAACAAAATTGGGGGGACCGTTGGCCACAAGCATGACAAAAAATTTTGACATGCATTTTTGGACCACCCTAGTGACATCCTGTCACTTCCGCTAAAATCAATACTTTTTTCCCTACCAAATGCAACTGTTCTGAAGCGTTTCATGTCTACAAAATTCTGGATGTACTGCCAGTGTTATTGCGACCAACCCTATCAGTCATACAGGAGGGAATGCGCCCCAAAATCAATAGTAACCTAAGGAAATTGTAATGAAACTCTATTTAACGAACAATTGACTAAAACACTCAGTAGGGATCGCCCCGAAAATGAATTGCGAACTAAGGAATTTGTAATAAAAAAATCTATTTAACCAACAATTAACTAGAACACTCAGGAGGGGACGCGTCCAGAAATGAGTAGTCAATTAGGGAAATCAACCCATGAGCGAAACATGAAACATCTAGTATTGTAGCGAAAAAGTATTTAACCCGCTAACACAAAGAGTTCAGTTAGTCCAATTTTCGCCGTCAATTCTTAAACATATGAGTTCAGTCATTTTATTATCTGTCAGTCTGTTTGCTGCCTGCGTTCGCGTCCTGTACGAAGTTCTGTTTTTGTCGCTGTCTCATCCTGATGAGTCTTCATTTGATAAATTTCTTGTTTCACCCAGAAAATTTATTATCTGTTAATTCTTGTAAAATATAAGATTGTATTACGTCAGTGTTCAGTGCACAAAAATTTGAATACGTGCAATTTGTAAAGTAAAATCCAAATAGTGTGGCTACAAGCCAAATTTTCTATTAACCCTTATCCACTAAGTCGTTTCTTGTCAAATCTCGACCCAAAATCACTGTCCCAATTGGATCCCCGGAAGACGTCAGGCCAATGGAATAAATCGATGAACTCTCAACGCTCTACGTTTACGCTGAGGTCCCTCCAACGCTGTCTGGAGAAATCTAGTCATCAAATCATTCTTCTGGAGGAAATCATCAGATTAATCATCTTCCAAAATTACCCGCCTGTCGAATCCCTCACGGATCTTTTGCCCTCTTTGCAACGATCCTTGGAAACTAGCCGGAAATACCGCAAAAAATAGTGCCAATTCTCCTGGCTCGTGAATTTGGGTAAGCATCGATTAGTTTTGCCACTTATTTAAATCCTATCTTTGTTTTCTAGTTGCCTGAACCATCACTCAAAATTTTACGTTTCATTAAAAGCTGCCTTTCCATGAGACGTACTATATGACATGGCACTCTGACTAATCTCTACATATTTAACAAGACAATTAATCCATGTAGTAAACTCAATTAGTAATTAATTATATCTGAAATTGGTTGAGCCTTTCTCTCTCTCAGTTTACCTTAATTCCCGCATCGATTAGATTTCTTAGCTTTAGTTTCACTGCATTGGAAATTATGCTAATTATTTGATCGAGCAAAAATTAGGATCTTACAGCATAATTAGGTGAGTGATAAAAATAAATCCATATGCCACATAATTTTTAATTCCCCGTGAATTATCTTGATGCTGATCTCCTCTGCTGCGGCGTTCCTAAAGAGTTCTTCGCAGCTGTTTGCATCGCTCCCTTTGTAGGGAGGTGTGGTCCTGGGCTAATACCATTTCGTTTTTGTAGGTTAGTTCTTGAGATAACGATTGGTAGAGGTGGATGAGAGTTCTGTTGATGTGTACCAATACATGTTATCGTCATAATTGAATTTGGGCCATGCGAATTCAAGAATGACGAGAGATAGGCATTCAGCTTAATAGTGTCTGATTTTGATAACTAAGAGAGATGTACTTTACCGGAGCTGTCATCTTCGTTACACCCATACAGAACAATGTTAGCCTCTCGTACCATTCCTTCAGACATCTCAGTGAAGACATCGTTTAATTTTCCAGAATAATCATCGGTTTTCGATGAGACGATACAAGATCCTCGGAATCTTTTTTCGACTTCAGGTATTGTTTCTGCAATATCTTGGATAGAAGGACAGATGTGATAGCAGGGGTGGGACAGGGTGTGAGGGAATTTTTTGGCTTAAATCCACAGCATTTTATATTTCCGATACTAGTAGTAGCAGCTAGCTTTGCACAGCCAGGGTGATGGAAAACACCACAGCGACATGAGAAAGCATCCTCTATTATTTTTTATATGCACCGCTTACACATTCGTTCAGGCATTTTGTTAGTTCAAAACCATCAAGATCTGGAGTAAAGTAAATGTTATCAGAATAGGTATCGTGACACTGGTGTCTCACTTTGCGTATGACAAGATTCTCATAGAAATTCACAAACAAATTGACACACACGATAGCGACTGCTACAGTCAATTAGAGCAAATTTTATAAACCAAATTAAGCAAAACACGGAGGTTGAAGGTTCACCTTTTTTCAATGTAAATTCAACTATTTTATTAAGAATTCAACTTTTTGAATTGAAAATTAACTTCCTTTTTTAAATGCTTTGTTTAAAATGCGTCTAATTGAGTAGATATTTGATCACCTTCTTTGGAAATACATCTGTTTGGTTGAGGATGCGACTATTTCGTTAAAAATTCATCGGTTGTCGTTAAGATTCAAATTTTCTACGCTTCGGTGTTTTTGTTGTTGTTTAAAAGTAGTTTTTTTTTACTTAGAATACTTTTTCAAACTGAAAATTTAACTGATCCATTTTTGGTTAAAAACGGTTTTTTTGTTGAAAATTCAACTATTTGGTTGAAAATTTATGTATTTTGTGAAAAATTCGTCTTTTGGTAGAAGAGTGATTTTCCTGGTTTAAAAATCAGTTATTTGGTAACAAATTCATGTATGTTGTTGAAGTAATTTTTTGTTTAAAATTCAACTGTTTTCTAACAAAATTCGTCTTTTTTTATCGAAAATTTATCTTTCATTGTAGAAAAGTTATCTTTATTGGCTGCACAGAAGTTTTTTGTCGAGAAATCAACATGTTGGGTTAAAAATTCACGTATTTTGTGAACAATTCGCCTTCTGGTAGAAAATTAATTTTCTTAGTTCAAAAATTAGTCATTCATTAGTCTAGTGATTTTTAATGAATTCTAGTAAATTTTAAGAAACTTGAATGAATTAGGTTCAATTCGATTCAATTCTAGGAATTTCAATTCATTCTCTTGAGTTAGTTTGAATTCTAGTAAATTTGAATAATATTATCTGAATCGTGGCAAGTTCTACTGAACTGTGAAAAGAAATAAATTCCTCCATATTCTAGTCAATTCTGATAAATTCCAGTCAATGATTTTGCATTCTTGTTTATTATTTCAAATGATAATGAATTACATATAATAAATCCACTGAATTAAAGTCACATTCAAATGAACGTAGAGCCAACTCAGCAAAGCAATTTTTTAAATTACTTTGTATTGAATTTACCTTCTTCTATCGAATTAAAGATGATTCAAATAATCAAATACCTTGATTCAAAGTCCTCAAAGATAGATAATCTGTGAAAAGCGTTTCATTCTCCGAGATTAATCCAATCAGAATATTTCACACAGAAAATTCCATTATCTTCAAATTAGACTTTGCACAGCGTAATCAAAACTCGTATTGAGCTTTACCTTATGCAACGAAAGCCCCAAAAGTTAGACAAGGGATGGAGTACTGAACGAAGAGCTTAGGGTGAGGTAGGCACTTCAGCGAATTTGAACCATTACTGGCATGTTCGAAGCTTCAGGCCGCTTTGATGACGAAACCTACTCGAGGATTTGTCTGACAGAGTGGTCCTTCGCTTAGTTCCTGGGCCACCTCTATCACGTTCAAAATTTCATACATAGACTTATGTTGGATACGTTCACCATTTATTGATCATATCAATATTTTCCAAATTCATGAGCCATTATAAACTACGAAAATATAGAAGTAGAGAACAGCAAAAAATACGCTACTTTTATATCATCGACGTAGAAAACGTACTTAGGTCAACTCTGTACCTCAGTTATTTTTAAAAGATGTTTAAACGCTCTTCCAATGGTATTCGAAAAAGTAATCACTTGAGTATTCCCTTAAGCTACGCCTATCGTTTACTTGAACGCCTTCCAGTTGTACCGCAATAGAAAACAGACACGCCTACTACAACCACCCGCTAACCACTCCCACTAACCACGCCCACTAATCAGGCCCACTCACCATGCGCAGTAATTTACTCGCGCAGATTTGGCCCACTAATCTCAGACACTATTCACGCTCACAACACACTCCTATCAGCAAACCCTACTATTCAAGCCTACCATTTACACCCATTAATACTATCAAATAATCTGCTCTCAGTAGTCCTACCCACTAATCCGAAACACCAGTAACGCCCACGGTTCATATATATTACTTACGCCTAATAGTCACGCCTGCTGTATACTTGCAATAATCACCTCCAATAATCTCATTTCAGTAATCCTGTCCACTATAGGGAATTGTAGTTATCAAACCTATTTTCATTACAACGAGGAATTAAAACTGAAATGTCAAGTAGTCGGTCCGAAAACAAACCACGCCTACTTGCTTCTCCTACTAGCCACGCCCAATCCCCAACAACCTTATCTACTCTTCTAGAAACCCCTAATGCACTCTTCAGGACAACGGCAATGATATAATTGCCAGTGAGAAACCCCTGCTTGAATAGTCACTTCGTAAATTACTTTCACAAATAATGTGTAGCAAATTAAAACACTCCATAAAACGTGAAGAAAGATATTTTAAACCCTGGTAAAAAATTTTCTACGTCAGAAACTTACAAAAATATCAAAAGGTAATAGAAGTTTGCACTCACTTCAAATGATTTAGAATAATATTGAGTTAATAAATCTTCACCTAATTATACCTAACTATTATCAAAATAAGATGTGAAAAAAAAATAAAAATATCAGGCTACGTATCATTCCGCATAGTTGAAAATTATAGCGTTTAACTGATCGGTAAGATGAATATTAGTTGGTGGTTTTTACTGGATGCTAATAAGTGGGCGGGGGTTGCTGGGTAGTGGTTACTGGGTGTTGGTTAGCTTACGGTTGCAATCGTGCAGGGGTTATTGGGTTTTATTTTGCGAGTGATGGTTAGTAAATTATAATCAGTTGACGGTGGTTGATAGGCAGTGGTTAGTGGTTAATTATAAGTTGGCTGTATTTAGTAGATGGTAGTTAGTGTGCTGGGGTAACTGGGCGATGATTAGTGGATGATTTTTGATGGATGGTAGTTACTGGGCGATGGATAATGAGGAATATTCAGTGGGCAAAGGTTATTGGAAATAAGTTATTGGATTGTAGTTGGTTAATGATTTTTATTAAGTGGTGTTTTGTGTTGAATTATAAGTTGACTTGGGGGAGGCGGTTGATAGGCGGGGGTTACTATATAGTGGTTACTGGGTATTAGTTGGCTGACGGTTATGATTGGGCAGGGGTTAGTGGGCGGTATTGAATGAGTGATGGTAAATGAATTATCATAGAATTAACAGTGGTTAACGGGCAGTGGTTGATGGTTGATCATAATTGGGCTGTGTTTGGTAGATGTTAGTTAGTGGTCTGGTGTTGCTGGGGAGGGGCTATTGTAGTTAGTTAACGTTTGTTACTGGGCGATGGTTGGTGTTTGATAGTAAATGAGCTGTGTTTTGTAGATACAAGTTAGTGGGCTAAGGTCATTGAGCGTTGATCAGTAGATAATGTTTGGTAGATAGGGTGTACCCAAAAATTATTTTTTTCTCCGATCCTAATGCTCCTCAAAAATAAGGTTCCTTGTGGTTCAAAAGTGACGCGTGAAAAAATTCAGTCAAATCGGACAATTTTTCATGGTTGATCAGGACCCTCTTATTTTGCTGCTTTGCTGCGCCGCGCCCGAATAGTTATGAGCGTGCTCGCCGACCGGTCTGGCCGCAAGCTTGCGCTCTAGCGCTAGGCGTGAGATAATTCCTTACCAGGGAGGCCATAATAATACCTGTTGAATATCACGGTCATATCACATCTTATTAATCTGTCATGAAAGGATTGAATAATTGACATCGTAGCTAAAAAATTCAAACGCTTCATGTTTAATATTTCGTAAAATATGTAATTGTCTTTCGTTGATCCTAACCAAACAGAATTGTTTTGAATCGTTTCAGGTACCTCTTGATATGGCCCTGAACAACTTGTGCAGCTTCTTGTCCCTACTTTTTTTTCTAGTCAGAATAGAATTAAACTTTTTAGTAAGGGCAACTCCGCGCTCTGCTGGGTCATTCACCACGTAAAGACACCGAATGATGGCACTGAATGGACTTTAATCTTCGTTGAGGGTCTGGGTGTCGGGAGCTTGTGTCAAGAAGGACGGTCCTAATCTCATGCTGTTGAAAAACTTTTCGTTGTTCGTGGTCACAACTGAACTTAGAGCCTTCTGACTGAACTCCTGGATGGCGCGCCTTCCTTGAAGCACAGGACGGGCCTTTGGTTGGTATTCTCCCTTATTAGTTACGAAGTTCATCGCCATTTCCTTTTTGCACTCTGACGACAAGTCTGGGCCAAAGAAAGCCTCAGCAACCAGATATTCATTGGTACACCACATGTGGTCACACAGCTTGTCCATGGGAGCACGTGACCGTCCTATGCTTTAAGGAAGGCGCGCCATCCAGGAGTTCAGTCAGAAGGGTCTAAGTTCATTCGTGGCCACGAATACCCAAGATTTTTTTTAAAGCATGGGATTCGGAACGTCCTTCCTGACACAAGATCCCGACACCTGGACCCTCAACGAAAACTACCGTCAGGCCAGTGCCATCATTTGGTGTCTTCAGGTGGTGAATCACCCAGCTGAGTAAAGAGTTGCTGTTTCTAAAAGGGGTAATTCCATTCTGACTAGAGAATAAGAGCAGCTGTACAAGCTATTGAGGGCCATATCAAGAGGCACCCGAAAGAATCCAAAACAGTCCTATTTGGTTAGGACCAATGAAAGAAAATTACATATTTTATTAAATATCAAATGTAAAGCGTTTTGATTTTTTCAGGTATGCTATGAATTATTCAATACTTTTTGACAGATTAATAAGATGTGACGTGACATTCAACAGGCATGATTATGCCCTTCCTGGCGAGGAATTATCTCACGCCTAGCGCTAGAGCGCAGCCAGACCGGGCGGCGAGCACGCTTGTAACCATTCGGGCGCGGAGCAGCAAAGCGGCAAAATAAGAGGGTCCTGATCAGGCGTGACAACTTGTCCGATCTGACTGTAATTCTTTCCACGTCATTTCTCAACCAAAAGGAACCTTATTTCTGAAGATCAGTAAGATCGAAAAAAAAAATTTTTTTAGGTACACCCTATTGGTGGATAGTGATTAATAGTTAGTGGTTAATGGAAAATATTTAGTGGCATGGGTTACTGCGTAGAAGTTAGTAGACTTTGGTAAGCTGACTATGGTTATTAGGCAGGGGTTATTGAGAATGGGTTACTGGATTGTAGTTGGTTAACGGTTTTCACTGGGTGGTGGTTGGTAGTTGATTGCAAGTGGACTGGGGGGAATGGGCGGATGTTATTCGATGATGATTGCTGAATGGTCTGTACTGGGTGGCGGGTAATAGATAATGTATTATGGGCGGGGGTCATGGGGTAAGGTTGATAGGCAGAGGTTGTTGGGCAAGGGTAATTGAACAGAAGAAATTAGGCGGTTTTAAGTGGGTGACAGAAGTAAGTTTTTATAGTCAGTTAACGTTGTTTGCCGGGGCGTTATTTAATAGTTGATGGTAAGTGGGCTGTGATATGTAAATGGTAGTTAATGGGCTGAGGTTACAGGGCGATGATTATATGATGGGTTGTCTATGGTAGTTACTGGTCGGTGGTCTATGGCATAATTTTTATTGGATGGGGGTTCCTTGTTATTGATTAACTGATGGTAGTTATTGGGCAGGTGTTATCGGACAGAGGCTTTTGGGTATAGGTTATTGGGCAGTGTTCAGTTGGCAAGTGTTAGTAGATTATATTTAGTTAAGGTTGGTTACTGGGCGGTGGTCATTAGTTGATGGTGAGTTAGCTGTCTTTTGTAGATGATAGTTAGTGGGCTGAGTTTATTGGGCTCTGATTAGTGAATGATGGTTGGTGTATAGTGGTTGCTGGTTAGTGGTTATTGGTAAATGGTTATGGAAACATTCAAAAGACATTTCCTACAAAATAAAAATGTTTTCACATTTTTAGATCTTGCAGAATGATTCGGTTCGTTAACACCACTTTCTTAGAGTGTCTCCTTGTATCTTTCTGTTTATTCTAAATCTACGTAATTATAAACCCTGCTTGCAATGTCATTTTTTCTTAAATTTGTTTTTTGAATGTTACAAAATAATATTTAAAAATCATTTGTAAGTCCAGAATAGGTCATATTATAATTAATTTAATTTGACTATGCTCAGGAAAAATTTTAAAGATCAGTATTTTCATTGTGAAGCGATCATATTCACTGTCCTGGCTGTAGATTTGTCTACCTTAAACACTCGATTCACCACAAATGCGACACGAGTGACCGCTAATGATTACACGATTCGTTCCTCATATGAGCATAATCAACATTATGGAACGGATACATATCGACACATATGTACAGTAGATACAATTTGTTTCAATACAATTAATCTACATAAAACAAAATCTACATACATAAAACAACTCATTCCCGAAATTGTATTTGTAAAATGTTCACTCTAAAGAATCCTTCCAAGGAATAACTTACACAGCCCCACAAAAAAAAATTTCATGTCCCTGAACGAGACATAAGCTTCCCTATGTATTTTTTATCGCTGAATCCGAATGCACGGTCAAAAAAATTCATATACCCCAAAAATTTTCAGCTAGAGCCAAAAAACACCCCTAGAATGGGGTGGCAATTAGATTAAGCAACGAGCAAAGTTGTTGCATCTTAATCAATCGAATTATACAAATTTTCAAGTGTGTAACGCATAAAATTGATTCGAGCACCCCTTCCCACCTACCCCACCTACCCCCTAATCCTTCTGACCCCTGAAAACGACCCCTCCCAAACGACAAACAGGCTAACCCACCTACCCCTGGAAACAGCGAGTTATGTTGCCTATTTTTGGTATGCATGGGTCTGGTTCAGGGATATGAAATTTAATTTTTTTAGTGGGTCTGTGTTATCTTTTAAATATAATTATTTTTTAGTGTTATTAACTGATTTAAAGAAATCCCGTATTTTTAAAATATTCACGAATTCTTCAAGCTATTGCTAGCAGAGGAATATAAAAATAGGCTAAAATCATTTCAAGTTCCCACTCGAGAGATTTCTACTCGCCATTTGAAGTTTGAAATCCGTTGATTGCATTGACGAGAGGAAGTCCTTTTTAGCTAGCATTCGTGATGTAACAAGCTTTTCATCCAGTCTCAAAATACCTACAAATTGTTAACAGAATTCAATTGCAATCGCCTCCGACGACGAGAAAACGTCAAGAATTTTGAAAATTACATCCGAAAGAGAAATTACAAAAAATAATTACATCTTATATAATTCGTACGTAGCCTTCATCGATTTCTTTATTGCTGATTGCACATAGGAATCGTATTTGCATTTTACAGAAATAACTTGCATATCGTAACGAAATATTCTTGATAGAAATAGTAATCATTTTATTTGAATAAACGGTTATGTTGTGCGTGTTTTATTTCATGTTTCTTTTTAAAATTGTGCATCCTGGCACAGCGAATCGACATTTGTTCAATGCTGATATTTACGCAGAGTAACGTACCATAAAACGAAATTTTATTGAACTGCTAACGTAGCCAGTCCTGAATGTAAATAGAGAGCGGCCTTTCATATCCGGATTGCGTAGTTCATAAAAAAATATTGCTAGGGTTAATGCTTATTTAAATTTCGTATATTTACATTCAACAAGCAAAGAGTCTGAAGGTAATTAATTTTCCTGATAATTTCTAAATGATGGTTATAAACGCCACATTGATGACAACATCTGAGATGACAGCGTTGGTCTACAGCTATTATGCACACCCAATTAACTAAATTCCTATATTGTATTGCTTTTTTTTATTGTTTGTTGACGATTTCCTCACTAAAAACGCTAGGAATGATAAACAAGCACGATATTCCTCATAAAGCGTCATCCAAAAACTAATTTACCAATTCGGGAATATTTTTTATCCGCCTCCTATCTCACCTCGTTTACAACCCTATTTTTTCCTTTACCCTCCATGAGGACCACAAAGAAGGCTTTGAAAGAATAGTTGAATTTTCAACAAAGTAATTACATTTTTAACAACATAGTTGAATTTTTAATCAAGTATAGTTCAGTTTTCAAACAAAAAAGACAATTAATCTACAAGGACCAAAAATCGAATAGTTATATTTAAAACAAAGCGAATTTTTTACCAGTTAAATTGAATAAAAAAGGCGATTCATCACCAAAATAGTTGAAGCCATTGCCGAAAAGACAAATTTTCTAACAGAAGATTACTTTTCTACCCTAAAAGACGAATTTCCAACAAAACAGATGGGTTTTCCACAAACCAGTTGAATTTTTAAACCAAAACTGTGAATTTTCAATAGAAAAATAAATTTTGCACCAAATATTCAATTCTTTCAAAAAAATAGTTTTATTTCAAACTGTAAAATTGAATTTTCACCGAAGAGATAAATTTTTGACCAATTAGTTGCATTTTTGCCCCAAAAAAATGGTATATACGATTCGATTTTTCAATTAAAAAATACTTGTTTTCTACAAAACATTTGAATTTTCAACAGAAAGGTTAGTTTTCAACTATTATGTTTCAATTTTCCACCAAGCTGTTGAATTGCCAAGCCAAACAGATGAATTTTCTACAAACCAGTTTAATTTTCAAACCGAAAAGATGAATTTTCAAATGAAACTGTGATACTTGATATTTCAACGAGAAACTATTTCCATTTAAAGTAAGAAACAGTTGATTTCAACTAAGCTGGTCGAATTTTCAAATAGAAAATATTAATTTTCAATTGAAAATATGAACTTCCAACCAAAAATGAAATAGTTATGTTTTTAGTTAAAGAAACGGTATAAATTTTCCTGTATAAAGATGAATTTTTAACTAAAATGATGAACCTTCACAAAAATTTTTTTTTTAACAAAGCAGTACAACGTTGAAACCAAGGTTTAAAATATTTGACCAATGAATATGAGTTTTTAACAAAATATTTGCATTTCTAACAGAATGAGTAAATTTTTTATTGAAAAGTAGAAATTTTAACCAAACAAAAATTTAAAGAAAAATCAAGAAAAAGGCGAAATTCCTTGAAAACATAAAGAAATATTTTTTTTAAAAAGGGGAAAACAGGGACATCTTTCGCAACAGTCGCAACATTTCTTCAAATTTATTATGAAGAAACGTACTAAATGTTATCTAAGTTCGTAAAGTTATTTTCATTGGACAACCCCCCCTCCCCCCTCTCCCCAACAATTTGTTACCAACCGTAGTGTTTGGCGTTACCCCTTTCCCTCTTGAAATTAGTTACTTAGTTAATGATTGACCCTAAGTCCTAGCGTTTCTACTAATTTTTTTCTTGATTTCGTATAAGTCCAACGCTTGTTTGCGCACTAGGGTGGACCAAAAATGCACTGGAAAATTTCTTTTTCGAATTTTCATGCATATTGCCCGGCAATGTCTTCGAATCAACAAATGATAAATCAATTTTCTTTTGCTTGGACACAAATTATATTGTGAGGTGGCGCAAGCCCCATAAAGTTTAACACGTATTTCCCATAAGATAAAAATACTTTTTTGTGAATGTTATTTAGAATCATCAATATCAAGTGAATAATTTTTCTTCAAAATGAGCTATAGAATACGAATTGTGTATTACTTTTTCAATATCATCCCCATAAGTCTGTTGCATAGGGCGAGTTCTTGGCGCTAATTATGATTTTGTTGCGATCCTTTTAATCCAAATTACTTTCCATACATAAAATACTATTTTTACTGATATTTAACGAAAAAAATTGCTTCAGCAATACATTATTATTGTTAATGATATTCTCTTTGAATAATGCTAGGAATGATGATTTCATCCCAAATTTTCAACTTTTTCTCCACATTTTACTTGGAGTGAGTCAACATGTAATTCCTCGCAGCAAAAATAATTGTTTAAACAAATTACCATTGTTTATATCTATCTTCTTCTATATTAATATAAGATATTTTCGGCGTTTTCTGAAAATGTTGTCCACTTTTCAATCCGAGCGGAGTAATAATTAATTCAAAGTAAAAGAAATAATTGTCCAAACATACTATTATTATTGTGTATAATATTTTCTTTGCTTGATAGTATAAAGTTGCAGTTTTTTCTGAAATTTTCAACTATTTGTCTATTTTTCTCTTGGAGTAACTCAATAATTAATTTAATTTATCAAAAATAATTGATAAGTAAATGATTGAAATAAGTGCCAGAAATTTGTGGTTTTCCTGAATTGTTTAGCATTGCTTCGCCTTTTTAGTTATGAAACAATAATAGATGAAAAATAGACCAAATAATTTTTCAAAAGATCCCCTTATTTTTCGTGAATATATTTTTCAGAAATAAAAAGAGTTATTGCAAATATTTTTCAAATTTTCCTTATGAATCTTATTGAATGTAAATTTTTCTTGAAATTTTCACTGAGAGTCTTTTTGTTCAAATTAATATTAATATTTATTATTTGTTCCTACCTAAAAATTTAAATAGAAACTAGACAATTAGAAAAACCCTCACCTTTCTAGCATTGCTCTAGGAGAAGATAGTTTGGAACAATAGTCACTTGTTTCAACTATTAAGTTTGATAAATTGCATTAATTATTACTTTGCTCTAAGTGAAAAGTTGACGAAAAGAGGAAATTTTGAAGAAGAAAAAAAACGCAACTAACCAGCATCAACACAGGAGAAGATAGTTATAAACCATAACAATTTATTTAAATAATTATTATTGCCCAATTGAATTAATTATTAACTCACACCGAGTGAAAAGTTGACAAACAGTTATAAATTTGAGAAAAAACCGCAAGTTTCTAGCATTTTTCAAATTGAATATCATTAGCAATTATGATAAATTATCTAAACAAATAATGTTGTTAACTTTGAGTAATTATCCACCTCACTCTCATTGAAAATTGGACGAAAAGTGGAAAATTGTGTGTTTAAATAATTTATGAAACAACTAATTATCAGTATGTATGAGAAACATTTTGCATTTGGAAAACAGCAAAAAATTTCATAATTAGCGCCAAAAACTCGCTAAACTAATTTTTTCACTTATAGGATATTTTCACTCTATAAAACAGACGTATGGGGTGAAATTAAAAAAGCTACATTTTATTCGTATTCTATGGCTAATTGTGAAGAGAAACGTCAAGTTTCAAATCGATTAAGCTAATATTGACGATTCTGAATAAAATATACAAAAACGTCTTTTGTTCTTGTGGGAAATATCTTTTTTTCCAAAATGAAAAAATGGAATTATTTTTTTAGAGATTGAAACAAATTTTCGGGCGATCTGCATGAAAATTTGAAACAAAAACAAGATTTGGAACACCCTAAAGCGCACCCAGTGATAGTTTTATGATCAATTATACCGACCTTGATGAATATCATAACCCGAAGATGAACTGGGACACTTGGTTGGGATATTGGATTGAATCATTAAGAGAATTGACTGGAGGTGTAATTGCTTTTGCGGAGGTTGTGCTTATATGTACGGTGTTCCCGTGGCATATGGACATGCCATCACGGTTTCAGGCACAATACAGCATTCTCCTCTGATAGATATACGACTGTAATCGCACTCCTCCTGTTGGCTGCCAGTTATATTACCCACAACTACTTCAAGTACAGACATACCAAGGCAGAGACGAGCTTGAATGTACATACATCATTCCATAAGTCTGGATCCCACGCACGTATGCTCATCGATTCACCCGCATCCACGAACACCCCCGAGCTCATTCATATGTAGATGCTAGATACGAGATTGCACCATGGACCTCGACATGTGTGGAGCGTAGCATTGAATAGAATACACTCTCTGACGAAGACGTTCATAGGATGGCAGGTTACCATTTTTGTTCAAGTATACATAGAACTCGTTCCAGTCATCCATGTAATCAGAACAATCTTTAGACGAGAAATCAACACCGAGACTAATAAGCAGTAAGTCTTCAAGATTTCGGTGCATAAATAACTTTTTTAGGGCCCATTAGTTTTGGGCAGATGAAAATTCAGCCCCAGCCACCTGCGTACGGTTCCCCCACTACGCAGCTTCCCCTCACTGAGCTGAACTGCTTCGCCGAACCCGGTCAGCGAGAGTCTTTGAACCTAATTCGGACTACTGAGTGAGAAGAAGCCGCGTAGTGGGGGAACCGCCCGCTGGCAGCTGGGGGGGGGGGGGATTTACCATCGCCGTGAGTTGACCCCTTCCACCTCCTATCTTGCGTGATTTTTGCTGACTGAATTTGTATTCAAGAATTTATTTAGGTGTCATTCAAAAATAACATAAAACGAATTAGGGGGCGTGGAAGTTCAGTAAAAATTATACTATTGTCCGAAGTTGATGATAAAATCCTTTATATTTTCACTGTTTTGGCACGAACGCTTAATTTACTTTTTATTCTGAAGCTCAACTGACTTCTACTTAGATCATAATATATTTAAATTATAGGTTAGAAAAAATAATCTGTTTCTTTGACAAATGGTTCCCCCTTGGAAAATTGGTTCCGTTACCCTTGTTCATATTTCAACCAAGAGAATATTTTCATTTAAAATAAGAAACAGTTGCATTTTTTCAAATGAAAAAGTCAAATTTTCAAGCAAGAAAGATTTTTTTCAGTCAATGAAGAAAAAAGTTTGCATCCAAAATGTTGAATTTTCTAGCCAAAAAGACGATTTTTTTTACAAAATAGTTCAATTTTTAACCAAAAACATGAATTTTCAACCGAGAATATTAATTTTCTAATGAATAAAACAAATTCTCAACAAAATACATACATTTTTAACCAAATAGTTCAAACCAAGCAAGTTAATTCTGTACTAAAAAGACGAATTTTTAACACTAGAAGTACCGGGATTTTCTGCCACCTTTGGTTACCACGAGGGCTCAATTGACCCTTCCCTGCGTTGAGTGTCAAATAATGATTTTAAACAGTTTCTCTCATCAAAAGGGTAGTCTTACCGACGCGACGCGACGTCGCACAATGTAGCCAAAAGCACTTTTTGTGCGAGAATTTCGATTTGGCTAAATACAAATTCACAGTTTTTATACAGAATATGAGAGAAATGTATGCCTAATCATAATTATTTAAAAATATCTGCTGCTTGGCAGCATTGTCTAAACAATTTCTCTAAACAAATACACAGTTTTCATATGTCACAATGAATAGGCTCCATTTTTTTGCAGAATCGACCAAAAATGTCTTTCTAATTACTTCTTGCTGTCTTTTTTTCAAATAAACAACAACTCGTCATTATTTAAACAATATTTGTGAACAAATTCACATTTTTAACAGTATTCCACGAAGAGGGCCAATGTTTTGCGGAACTAAAGATTTTTGTAATGAAATAAAAGTGAATAAAAATTCAAAGTGCTCATTCAATATTCCCGAAAAAATTATCATATTCTCTTATTGATAAATAATTAAAAGTCACGAAACGCCATCTCTCTGCAAGGAACCACTGCGGAGATTTACCACTTTAAAAATCAGAAGGGATCAATTGACCCAGCCCGGTACTTCTAGTGTTAACAAATGAAGTGATTTTTCTACTAAATAGTTGCATTGTGAAACGAATTTTCTACAAAAAGTTGAAGTTTGTAACAAATTGTTGAATTATCACCCAAAAATATGAATTTTTGATAAAAAAAAGTTAACTTTGAATCAAATCGTTGCATTCGCAAAAAAGGTGAATTTTAAATAACAAATGCAGTAGTAGATAGTTAATCAAAAAAATATTTCAGTTTTATATATGAAAAAGTTGAATTCAACAAAAAAAAACTTCCATCAAAATACTCGAATCCTAAGCCGAAACCAAAAAATGAATTTTTTAATGAAATTATGAAAATCAAAACCCTGATGTGCTGGAGTTTTTTAGAATACGGATTCGGATTCAGCAACCCCAAAAGCATATGATGAACATGGTCTGATCTCCAGACCCGAAAAAAGATTTCTTATGAGGTTTATTGATGTCATTTCAGAACCCTGACATGCTGGTGTTCTTTAGACCTCGGATTCAAATTCAGCGACCCCAAAAACATATAGCAAATATGGTCTGACCTCCTGACCCAGAAAAAAGATTTTTATGAGGTTTTTTGAAGTTATGTCAAAACCTTGACGTGCTGGGGTTTTTTCGATCTCGGATTCGGATTCAGCGACCCCAAAAACAAATAGTTAACATGGCCCAACCTCCAGACCCGAATAATGATTTTTTTGTTTGGCTGTGTAATCAATGAAAAAGTTCATCACCAGCCGAAACAGAAAATAATTATTGAATTTCCAAGCCGGAAAGATGAATGTTGAAATGAACAGTTATATTATCAAATTAATAGTTGAATTATCGACTAAAAAATAATTATTTTTAACCGGAAATGAATTTGTTAATATTTCAGGTGGAAAAAGTAATTATCACAGAAAAACGAATATTCAACAAAATAATTGAATTTTCAACAGAATAAATGGATTTTGAAATAAAATTATGGATCTTCAACTAAATAAATTAGTTTTTGAAACAGTGCAACTTTTGAACACATGGTTGAATTTCCTACGCAGTTTTTGCATTTTCGAGCTGGAAATACAAATTTTCCTTAAAACAGTTCAACCTTTAACTTGCAAAAGTGAATTCTCAATAAAACAGTTAATTTTCAACCAAAAGAGATTACTTTTTAACCAGACATTTGCATTCTTAACCAAGAAAGAATAAATTTCTACCAAGAAAAGATGAATTTTTAAACCCGAAATGGAAAACAATTAACTAAAGTTGTTGAATTTTCAACCGCAAATGGAATACTTATATTTTAAGTTAAAAAAATAAATTATGAACTAAAATAAAAAACGTATTTTTATCAAAATACCTAATTCTTCAACTAAATCAATTAGTTCTTAAAAAAGTGAAGCTTCCAGACACATAGTTGCATTTTCTATGAATGTTTTGCATTTTCGAGCCAGAAATACAAATTTTCTTCAAAACATTTCAATATTCAACCCGAAACAGTAAACTTTCAACAAAAAATTTAATTTCGAACCAAAACAGAGTACTCTTCAACCGTGCATTCGCATTTGTAACCAAAAAAGATGAAATTTCTAGAAAAAAAAGATGCATTATCAAAGGAAAAAAAAAAAAAATCTCAATCAGAATTCCTAGCTACAAATATAAAATTCCAACAAAGCAGTTGAATTTCCAACTAAACAGTTGACACTTGACCTGAATAGTTGAAATTTCAACTAACAAAGATTGATTTTTAACCACAAACGAAATAGTTAAATTTGTAGTTAAAAAAATTAATTTTGAACCAAAAATAAGTTTCTACCAATGGAATAAATTTCTGAATAAAATAATGAATATTTACCTAAATAATTTAAATTTTGACAAAAGTAGGACTTGTATGGCTACCGATCATATAAGGTACTACTTATGAATACACCCATACTTAGATATTATGAGATCTGGACCTGTTAGTATATTTTGGATGCACAGGGTAAGGAGTTATGTGTTTATCTTCAACACATAACTCCTTATATATGTAAATCTTATACAAAGAATCTTGCAAACCCATCGCTTGCTTTTATAACAATGACTTATATTTACAAAAATAAAAAAATGCGGATTTAGCAGATATCAACTTATTATTATTATTATTATTATTATTATTGCCTTGTGAGGCCTTTTTGTTTTGAAACCCCCTTTCACTGAGTTAGATTAAGAATCACTATATAAATATGATCACAACCTATTATGAGCCGCTGCAGCCGAATTTATTAGAAGTCCTCGCATTTGTTTGGCCATTTGGCCAGGGAAAGGAAAAATGCAGAAAACCACCTCCCGAGTTCGGCTATTCTTTTGACAGTCGAGTTTGATGGCAGAGATTCGACCCTACCCAAACAGAACTCACATTCTTAAGACTTATCATATCATACTTGAGAAATCGAGCCGTCGTTTTTTTTTGGTAAATTGTAACTTTGAAACTAGAGCCGAATAAAGCTTGTGTTCGTGTTTGGCATTTCCATATTAACCGAAAGTAAGGGGCACGAATGTCAAAGCGCCGAGAGTCATTCGACTATAAACGACCACTACAATTATGGCGCGCACTTGACCGCGTCGACCCTTGACGCTTACGTCGCTTTTAGATAATTAAGCAAATTTGCAGACGAAGCGACATGCGAATGGAAATTGATAATTGCTGTCAGAATTCAGAAACAATATACGATTTAGTATCTTCAGACTAAAATCCTTCACTTCTGGTATCAATTTTTTGGAAAATATGACTTAACTAAAGTTTAAAAAAATCGAACCGGAAATCTTTACTACCACATTCAAGTTTTTCCTTAAAGTTAGATACTCTCCTTCAAAGTAAACACTTCAGCTAAGTTCCCTGACCTTTTTCAGTTTCTGTTACGCCTTGTGATTTTTCTTACGAGGGACGATCGATCATCCTTCCAGACTTCCCAAAGTTTCCTGAACGATGTGAATTGAGCTTGGGATCGACATTAGTTTTAATGCTGTTCTACAATTCTACATTTGAAACATTCTAAAGTCAAAATAACAAGTTTTGCTCACTTGAAAGTTCCAGAAAAAATTAGGTTAATGCATAAGGACTTATAATTTAAAAATGCAATCTTTTTTCATTATAAGACGGGACTTGTAAGTTGCGCTCGAATACGGCTAGACTTCTTATTAAATCGTGCAATTATGCGTGTGATATAAGTTCGGACTTAGCATCATTACCAAGATTATTACCAAGAAATTCTGAAGCGATTAAAGGAAGCAGTGAGACGAAAACGGCCGGATTGGTGAAAAAGTTGTGACTGGGTTCTTCAGCACGACAACACGTCTGCCCATTCATCGCAGCTCATTCATCAATTTCTGGTGAAACACGGCCTTACACGACCTTGGCACCCCTTATACAGTCATGGCCTGGCTCCATGTGACTTCTGGCTGTTTCTGAAATTGAAGTATCCTCGAAAAGGAAAACGATTTCAAGACGCAGAGAAAATAAAGAAGAATGTGACAAAGCAGATGCTAGCCATTTCGAAATGACTTTAAGAAGTGCTTCCGAAAGTGAGAGGCTCGCTGAAAGAAAGTTGTGCCTTACAAAGGGGAGTACTTTGATAGAGATATCAACGCCATTGCATCAACCAGAATTAAATCTTACTCCTGATACATCATGAGGTCGGATACTTTACGGACATACCTTGGATTATATTTTTGGTACAGAATTGATCTCTTTTGTTTAAAAATTCTACTATTTGGTTAAACATTCAACGATTTTGTTGGAAAATTGTTTTTTGAGAATTTTGTAGCCCCGTGCAAAAACGCTCACAGTTTCGGTCGGGTGTCCATCCGTCCATCCGTCATAATTTTTTGAAAAGGGAAAATGAGGGAACTGAGGGGAGGGAAAGTAGGTGAAAAGAGTGGAAATGAGGCCAGGGAAAGTGAGAGGTAATAAAAAGTAGAGAACGCGAAGGAAAATAAGAGAAGGAAAAGCCAGGGAAGTGCAGGCAGATAAAGGCAGGTGGGGGGGGGGGGGGGGGGTGGAAGAAATGGCGGGAAATAAGAGGACAAGAAGCAGGAAAAGTGAGAAGAAATGCGGGGTGGAAAGGTGGGTAAAGTAAGCGTATATGATAGGTGGGGAAGAAGTTTGAGTAGGGAAAAATAAGGAAGAGAAACAAGGGAAATAAGGGAGCGTCAATGGGAAAGAATCAAGGAATGGGGTCGCGAAAGGTGAAGTTAGGGGAGGAGAAGAAGGGGAATGTAGCGGTGTAGGGGAGGTCAAGTATGGGAGAGAAAGGTTTAGACTTAATTAACGTCTTAATAGGCTAAGCAACCTTTTTTGGCTGGCGTGCGGCACCTACTTTGACTAAATTTTTAAGTTGAAGATATATTTTCTTTACTGAAAATTTTGTAAGTGATCCATTTTTTGCTGAAAATTTATGGTTTTCAGTTGAACATTCAACTATTAAATTTTTTACTGAGAATTCATTTTTCTCGATTTTTCTAGTGAAACATTCAACTAATTCGTTGAAATCAAAACTAATTTGTTAACAATTCATTCTATAAGTTGAGGATTGATCTCTGATTAAAAATTTGTTCTTTTTTTTTTAAACTAATTTTTTCAGCTACAAAAAAACCTAATTGTTCCACTTTTGGTAGGGAATTGACTTTTTTGTTGAAAATTCACAGTTTCGGGTAGAAAATTCAACTGTTTTGTGAAATATCATCTTTTTGGCATCAAAATTCATCTGTTTTGTTGAAATTTGTCTTCTTGTGTTAAAAATTCAAGAATTTGGTTGACTTTTTTTCTCTCCCTAGAATGATACATCTTTCCTTGTTGGAACTTTCATCTTTTTCGAAAGAAAATTGATCATTTTTGTTAAACTTGCAACTTCTTGCTTAAAAAATATTCTTTCTTGGTTGAGAACCCATCTCTTTTCTCGAAAGTTGAACTATTTCGTAATAAATTCATCTCTTTACTTGAACATTTAATTCTTCATTCAAAAAAGAACTTTTTCGTTGACTATTCATATTTTCGGGTAGAAAATTCAACTGTTTTGTAGAAAATCGTTTTTTTAATTAAAATTTGAATTTTTATATTCTAATCAGAGAAGGTATCAGATTTATGTAAAACTCGACCCCCTACGTTTTTGTCAAATGTCCACGTTTTGAGACCTCCTGAACCCGAAAAACAGGTTTTTGCGAATTTGTCTCTCTGCATGCATGCATGTATGTGTGTGTATGTATGCGTGGCTGTGACTGCAGATCTTTAATTTGTTGGCACGATATTTTTCGAAAGAATTGACATATTAGATTGGGCTTTGGTGCACGCTCCAAGTATACTAAAAGGAAGGTCAAGTTCATTAGCCAACCATTCTGGATAAAAATTAAAAAAGTGAGCGCATTTAAAAAATTTTTAAGACCACTTTTTTAAGATCTAAAATTTTTAATGTGCGGTTATTAGTAGTACTCAAAAAGGTGAAAAATTTATACTCATGACTTTTTTTTAAACAAAAAAAATACCAGAGTTATAGCATTTACAAAATTCGGAAAAACAAACGAAAATTAAGCGATTGAAAGAAGTTACCTTAAGTGAAGCTCAATCGCAATTGTGCAAGCTGCCCCGTCCAAATAGAGCAAAATCGTACCTATCATCTATCTGCCCGCCATTATAGTTTAAATTAATTGATTTTAAATCGCGATAATAGGATTTTTCGGGAGTTTGGGTTTTTCATCTATTCGGACGAGGCAGCTCACACAAATGCGATTGAACTTCACTGAAGGTAAGTTGTTTCAATCGCTCAATTATACTTCACTGACTCGTCCTCAAGATCAAACGTGTAGACTGTAGATGTTCAAAAAATGAGCGATTTAAAGGTGCTCTGTCCACTTCAATTTTATACTTTATATATTTAAAATCAGAGAAGTATCTAAATAATATCACATGAATATTATACATAAATCTACTGCTGATTAAGTTATGAACTTGAACATAAGGTTAAGCCTCATCATTTATGATGGTTGTTGCCAGATTACAATCTGGAGCTATTGGCCTATTATAGAAACTGGCTAATGCTGTAGATTTTCTACCCCACCTGGCTGATTGACGAATGATGTCGATGTTAAGGACCCTTTGTGCTGCTACCGATGTCGACGAATGTCTCCTTAATCCAATGGCTTATTGTCTGTGGTGTTGCTTCGTGGTATGGCTTTTTGAAGGTTATGAAGAGTTTCGTACAACTTCCCCTTATCTGTGGCATTTTTCTAATGTAAGTCAGTAAAACACATGCCACACATAACCTCTTTTTGTTTTTAAAGAAAGGAATATTTAATACTGGTTGGTTTTTGTTTAAACCTGAAGTTTTTATTCTTTCCGTTATAAAGGTCTGGATTCGCTCTTTCGTTGTAGATATGTTCTGCATGTCAATTTTTGAAAAGGGTCTGAGCTCTTTGAGCCGTTATCAATGCCAGGAGGGTTGCGAGCTTTTTCGTGAGGCGTTCCAGTGTGATATCCTCGTTTGAGTGAAACGTTTCAAGATGTTTGAGGATCGGTTCTGGGCCCCACGTCGTTGCATACTTCAGGTTTTGTGGTATCAGAGTTGAAACTTCATTGAAGAATCTTGATATTCTTGCGTCTTTTCCCAGTTTATTTTCCATTAATAAAGATATTGCTGCCCTGTAGATATTGAGTGTGCTATACGATCCAGTATGAGCCATCACCTCCGAGAAAAACTGCAGTATCTCTGTAATCGGTCCATTGAGGGGTTGAATTTCTCTCCTTTTGCACAATTTCCACCAGAGTTCCAAGCCCTTGCTATATTGTTGTATGGTACCATCAGGGATTGAAGCAAGCGTAATCT
>CAKNXH010060615.1:85156-112169 GCA_932178445.1 Andricus quercusramuli | reverse complement strand
AAAAAACGGCAGAATAAAAAATTATTAAAAAATTCGTTCTTTTAACAAACTTCGATTTTTTCTCTGGTTCATTTGAAGAGGAAGATATTCATCTACAGCCCATAAGAATTTCACTGTATTATCTTTAGCAGAATTCGACTTATGATTTTTGCAAGAAAATAGTATCTAAATGTTTATGTAACAAAATAACAAACAATTGAAAGGAATATTTAAAAATACTTCAAATCGCTTTTTGTATGGTCGAATACTTCACAAATATATTATTTATTTCATAATTTAGGTTTTCATGGACAATTTTGTGGTACAGTGGACCTGTTATGACTCAGATAACAAAACAGATTTCACATGGAAATGGTAACGATCAATCAGAAGAGAAATATTTACACACAACGTATAGAAAATAACATTTTGCAAAAGAAAGCGTATTTCACAGAAGGGGATTCTTCTTCCGATCTTTCTAGTAGCTTAGTGGTAGAGCACATGACCGGCAAACAGTTGACCTAGCGTTCGAATCCTAACGGGGCGGAATGAAGAGAACTTTTCTTTCAATAACTTTCATTTTATCATTTACTCTTGATATAAAGTTTACTATTTTGTTAAAAATGGAACTATTTTGTGAAAAAGTCATCTTTTTTTTATCAAAAATTCAAGTATTGGTTGATAGTTGCACTACTTTATTAAAAATTCATTTCATTTGCAGAAGATTTAACTATTTTATAGAAAAAAGTTCTTTTTTTGTTGAAAATTATTTTTCTTACCTAAAAATTTAATTATTGAATTTTTCGTTGAAAACTCATCCTCTTTGGTTGAGGATTTTAATATTTTGCTGAAAATTCATTCTGTATTTTTTCGATGAAACTTAATTTTTCTAAGTAAAATTGAACAATTTCATTTTTGGATTAAAATTGATCATTTTCAGTTGAAAATTCAACTGTGTTGTTGAGGAAAATGATGGGTTGAAAATTTCATTATTTTGGTAGAAAATTCAACTATTTGGTGAAAATGAAATGTTTGGTTGAAAATTCAACTGTTTTGTAAAGAATTCGTCTTTTTTTATTAGAAAGTCAGCAATTTGCTCAAAAATGTTTGTTCTCGTTTGACCAAAAAATTCAACTGTTTTATTAAAAATTCGTTTGTCTTTTCTTGGGTTGAAATTTATTTTTTCAAATTAAAATTTACCTATTCCATTTTTGGTTTAAAATTTATCTTTTTATTTGAAAATTCAACTATTTGGTTGGAAATTTACATCTTTGGTTGAAAATCCATCTATTCGGTAGAAAACTCATCTTTGTAGTTTAAACATTTAACTATTTTGTCACAAATTTCATTATTTTGTTAAAAATTGAATATTTTTCTAAAAGTTACCGTTTTTATAAAAAAATGTAATTGTTGTGTAATTTTTAATTGTATAATTTGTTCATTGAAGTTACCTTTTCCGTTGAAAATTCATATTTTTGGCTTTAAAAGTCAAGTTGTTTCTGAAACATTCCCCGTTTCAGCTCAAAAAGTCAACACTTTCGTTACAAATGCATCTCTTTTTGTAGAAAAAAATTCATTTTTTGTCTGAAAATTCAACTATTTTGTTGAAAATGCAATATCATATGACATGAAACCTGTCGAATTTCATATTGAATTCAATATAGTACCCATACCTTAATTCTATTTAAAAAAATTTGTTCGAGGCCTCCATTCCATGCCGCTCTACGTTGCGTGGAGCGGTATGGATCTATACCGTGACTAATAGTGACGGATAGCTGTACACCGCCTAAACGCGACAGACAGTTGTACACCGCCTAACCACAATATAGCGTGATACACTGCCTAAACACAACGGAGAGCTGTATGGAATGGAGGCGTCGATTTATGCAGAAAAAAATATTGGACATAACAGCTTCGTCAACAATGTTTTGAAAATATTTCCAGAATAAAATATTGACCATTTATTTTCGTGTAAGATATATTCTGTGTAAAAAATATAATGTGTAGGAGAAATATAACTAGCATACTTTGAGTACAATTTATTTGTGTGGAAACGGGTGCTACTTTTAAGCGTCACTTCACTTTCGATAACCTGTTTTATTAAAAAAAATTGCAGATTTCCTACACAGATTTGTGTATAAATTTCCTAAATATGAAATCGCGATGTTATAAATTTAAATGAATACTATGAATATCAAGTCAGCTATTAATACTGACAATGTTTTTTATTTCAGATCCAAGTATATGGCTTTAATGCAGAGCTCTATCACAACATGAGTGAAGCGCAACACAAAAGTCAGGGACTTGTAGCTATATCCCTCATGGTCCAGGTAAATATCCAGCTTTTGAAATTGAAAGTAAAATAGACTACACGGAAAACAATGGATGGTCAAAGTTAAAGAGTCAACATTTAGAGGGTCAATCCGTTCTTCTAGAAGGTCGAAAGGGCCTTCTATAATATTTTCGACAAAGAGAGACTCATTCTATTGTCAGTCTGACTGTTATAAGAATATCAGACTTACTATGGGGATAATCAAGGTATCCTTCCGTGATAGTCAATACGATCATCTTGTTTTCTCGCATTTCGACCATTCGTGGAAGAGCAGAAGACCCATCGCAGAGGGGCAGTATTTGCGCGTCAAGTCCAGTTTACTACGAGAGGGAGACTGAAATTTCACATGAATATGTATAACGTAGGTAGAAAAAGGATAAATATATAGAAGATAAGGGATAATCAAATCAACCCTCTAAAATGGCAGGGCGACTGTCTGTGTAAATCCAGTCAACTTCCTAAGATGGTCAAATCGACCATCTATGATAATCAGATTGGCCCTCTGTGATGGTCGAGTCGGTTGCCCTAGTCCATCAAGTCGACACTCGGAAATGGTCAAATCGACCCTATATGATGATCATTTCGGCTCTCACTGCTGGTCGAGTCGACCGTCCTAGTCGATCAATTTGACACTCGGAGATGGTCATATCGACTTTCTATGAATATTAGTTCAGCTCTCTGTGATTCTCGAGTCGATCGTCCTAGTCGATCAAGTCGATACCCGGAAATGGTCAAATCCACCCACTATGATGATCAGTTCTGCTCTCTCTGATGGTCGAGTCGACCATCCACGATGATCGAGTCGACTCTCTAAGATGATCGATTTGATCCTCTTGTTTTTACCTTCTAGAGATAGCCGCCTGAGACATCTAGAAGGCTGTCCTATACTTGACCCTCAAATATAGCCAGTCTGCACATCGAGATGACCAGACTGATCTTCCATTTTTCTCCGTGTAAACATTTTATTTATTTCCCTAACATCGACTAATTTCGAGCTTGGAATATTTTTTCTGTTGGGATGGATTCCCATTAGGTAACAATTAAACTCCACTCTCAATTTATTTGCGGAAAACACGGAAGCGTGTTAGACTAGTACTAGTACTAGTACTCTAGTAGGTGACCCCTGCATCGTTTACTGTGGGGTTAAATCGATTTTGGGAAGCCGCTAAATTGGCAATTATGTCGGTAGTTAAGGACCTCGCCGTTTACTTCTACAACCACAGTTTGAGTACTGATAATGCTAAACGACTAGAATTAAGCCTGGAGAATTGCCTCAGGAGCACGGCGACTTACCTAGGTCGTCATTAACAGAAATTATTCTTCCAACTTTTCAGAGATTTATGAGTAAGGGAAAGAGGGTCTTCCCTAGGGTCACAACGTGTCACATAGGAGGAAGGTCGCGAAGGTTTTGGAACACGTGACACTTCTCTGATCAAAAAATGAAATTTAAATCCGTGTTGATACATTAAAGATCAATTTTCAAGACAAAAATACGAATTTTTAGAATAAACTTGAATGTTTAACAGGAATTTTCAACCAAATAATTAAGTTTTCGGCAAATGAAGAATACTTTAACATAAAAGTTGAATTGTTAACAAAATAATTAACTACTCTATTAAACTACTTCTATGGCCAACGGCCATACCACGCTGAAAAAACCAATTCTCGTTAGATCATTGAAGTTAAGCAGTGTTGGGCGCGGTTAGTACTTGGATGGGTGACCGTTCGGGAATACTACTAACTGCGTGCTGTTGGCGTGTCGAGGGTGTGGTGAGCCCACACTTCCAGTTATTCACAACAAGAAACTATCCACCTAGAAACACTACCCGAATCGGGTAGTGTCATGCCTACCACGAAAGGGAAATGGCTTATTGGTATAATGGTATACTCACAAAAGAGTTGCATTTTTCAACAAATAGCTCAATTTTCAACCTAAAAATATGAATTTTTAACCAAGAAGATTGATTTTCCATCAAAATACAAATTTTCAAAAAAATACATGAATTTGCAACCATATATTTGAATTTTCAACTAAAAATATAAGTTTTCAACAGAAAAAGAAACACTTAAATTTGCAGTTAAAAACACTAATTTTTTGTATGAAAAACGAGTTATGAACCAATTGCAATAATTAAATTTTCGGTTGAAAAATAACAAATTTTTAACCCGATTAATTTAGACATAAAATACGATTATTTAACTAAATAGGGAAATCCTCAACCAAAATTATGAATTTTTAACAAACAGAAAAAATTTTTACCCTAATAGATGAACTTTCAATAGAACACGAATTTCCTACCGAACCGTTGAATTTTGAACATAAAAGGAACAATTTTCAAACAAAAATTGTATAGTTACATTTCTAAATCAAGACACTAGTTTTTAACCAAAAAAAAAATGAAAATATGATTTAAAAAAAAATCTAATTTTTCAAACGAATTGTTTCATTTGCTGCTAAATTGTTGAATTTATAATTTAAAAAAAACGAATTTCCCACAAAACAGCTCAATTTTCTACAAAGAAGCTGGATTTTCAAACTTAAAATATGAATTTTTAAGAAACAAATTAATTTATTACCAAATAATTGATTTAGTCAAACAAAAAAAAAGATGTCTCAACAAAGTATGTAATAGATAATATTTTAGCAAAAAACGGAATAATTATATCATTAGTGAAGAAAATTAATTTTCAAACAAAAAAAACAATTCTAAACAAAATAGCTGCATCCAAAGAGATGAATTATTAACTAAAATGAAGACTCTTAGTTTGAAAAATTAATGCTGAACCAAGAAAGACGAATTTTTGACAAAACAGTGGAATTTTCAACCAAACAGTTGAGTTTTCAATGAAAAAATCTATTTTATAATCACGAAGATTAATTTTCTACTAAAAAAGGTGAATTTTGAACAAAATAGTTCAATTTTGAACTAAAAGAATAAATTTTTATACCATAATTGAAAAGTTAAATCTTCAGTTTAAAAAATTAATTTTCAACCAAAAATGGAACGTATTTTCAACAAAATAGTTAAAATTTTAACTTTTAACTAAGTAGTTGAATATTCGACCGGAAAAAATGATATTTTAACTAAATAGTAACATTTTCAACAAAATAACTACATTTTCAATCAAACAGTACAATCTTTAACCAAGGAAAATGAATTCCCAACCGAAATTATAATGGTAAACTTTTCAAAAAAAAAAAGCTTGAACGAAAAATAGAGAAGAAGGGGACGTTTCTTGAATACATGGATAAGAATAAGAATTCATCAAAAAAGGGGAAAGGAGTTTATGAACCGCTTCCTATATGTTAAGTTAATCTGCCACCAAAGTTAGTCTTCGAGTTATATAAATGTTCTCAAATTCAAAATAATGTCTGAAGAATTCAATTCAAAGTATCATCATACTAGTATGAAATAATCTAAACTCATTATTCATTGGCCAATTGACGGTTATATGAAATTAAATTCATGTGTCGTATTTAAAAGTAACTGAGGGGGTTCAGCTTTAGTGTTTTTGATTTTAAGGAGGGGGAGGGGAGTCACCGAAATGTCACAAATTGTCATAATCGGGCGAGATGAGTCAAAAACCACTGAAACTAGCGTGACGTGTGGAGGTTCCCTAAGTACAATATAAGACGTGAATAAGTCGTTCAAACATCCCCTCCCATACTTTCCGTCCCCGACTTTCCCTAAATTCCCCTACTTCTCTCCTCCCATACTTCCCCTACACACACTTCAACCTTCGCTTCACATCTCTTCCCCAAATTCTTTCTCATCCCCTACATTTCCCCTCACTTTTTCTACGCTCCCATTTTTCCCCAACTTCCCTCTCGTTGACCATCACTTCTCCTACTACACGTATCCCCATTTTCCATCACGTCCCCTACGTGCCCTTTCCTAATTTCCTATATTTTTCCCCTTATGTACCATACTTTCCCTCCCCTAATTTCCTACACACTCCCTCCACTCATTTTCGCTTGTTCTTCTCAATTTTTAGTTGTCAGTTATGAGTTTGGAATTGTGAGTTAGGAGTTAAGAGTTCCTCTCAATTCCCATTTTTGGAAAAAATACAACGAACGGGCGCAGACCCAATTGAAACTTTTCTGCCCGGGACTGCAAAACCCTGAAAAACCGTGGAACGAAAAGATGGGTAGTGGTTCCCTGTAAACGAATCGAGTCACATGGCATCTGCTGCAGAAATTTCAAGACACTTGAAGTCAATTTAAGTCATTAGGATCGCTTTAGTCAATAGCAAGCCTGCTCGGAAAGGCGAAATTGCGTCGAAATTGCTCATTTGTCAGATGGGATTTTGCCACCTCCACTGGCTTCTACTCACTCATTTCGCGAGAGTGACCACCACCCCAATCCTCTTGACTTGAGCAAAGAGAAGTGGTGGTGGAACTCAAACATGTGGCTTTTGAGTCGATTTTCCCTCTCTGTGCAGACTCAGTCAATAACAATGCGATTTGGATGTGTTGATTGAAGGAAGGTGAATGGTTCAATCCATTTGGGACGGTATACAAAATACGTGACGCATTCAGGAGAATGGAAGGATCAAGAAAAATACTACGTTGTATTACGTAAGGTGTGTGAAGTGCGTTGGGAGGGGGGGGGGGGGGGTCTGTAGAGGTTTCCTATATAACACTGTCAAGATATATTTTTTGCCATATAAAATTGCATAAGACTGCATGAAATATGATATTTTCAACAATACATCAACTAATTTGTTTCTCTTCAAATTACGTGAAGGCTGAGAAAGATCTGCTCCCAATTAACCCAGAATGGAGTTATCTGCAAATATATTTCAGAAGATACTGGGAAACAGTTAAAATTTTTCAATTTCATGTAGAATGTCCATAAAACCTTAAGAAAATTGTAAAAATTTTTCTCTGGCTGCACCAAAAGTCTGACATTGGAATCAAGAAGTCGTGAAAGTTCAAACAAGTGTTCGAAAAAAATTGTCCGTTCGAAGAAAAACCAACTTGACCCGAACAATGCACAGGCCTATTATGAACCCTTTTGGACAACCTCAAACAAGTACAGTTCTGTCCCAAAGAAAATCGGAAAGGTTTCTGTTTGACCCGGTTACATCTCTCAAATTTGCACAAACTTTGAAAACTTTGACTTCCTTCTCAGTGCCATTAACAGTTTTTAAAATATTCGAGAGCTCTCCCAGCTGTTTGTCTAAAGCAAGCTGCAACAGAGTACATCAACGTCATATCTCTCTCTTACTCTCTTCGATGTCTTTTCTAACCCCTTTTCTCACGCGAAGAGTCGACGGCTTGGTGGTTGAAAGTAACCGAGTTTCCTTTAAAACTTGGTAATTTATTCTTGGATTCTCTTAACCACTTTAACCACAGACTGGTGGGAAATTTACCGCATGTTTGTTCTTGGCTTTCCATTTCCCACTTGTCCCTCAGATTGTCAGTTTAGGATGTCGCCGAGTAGGTCTGCAATATTTCTGATACGGATCTATTTTGTTTTGTTCAAAGTCGATTTCAAAGTAGGGTTTTTGGGAATTTCGTTCATTCGAATTATGAGCACTTGTAAAAAGACTTCAACATGGGCAAAAAAGTCCAAAAAAGTCGGTTCTAGTCCATTGGTAGTCCATCTACATAGTCCAATCAAGTGATATAGCTTTCGTTGAGAATTTATCTATTCGGTTTGAAAATTAACTTTTTTGTCAAAAATTCATTTCCGGGTTGAAAATTCAATTGGTGTGGAGAAAATAAATCTTTTTTGCTTGCAAACTCATATCCTTCTATATACCATCTTTTTGGTAAATAATGTAACTGTTAGGTGAAAGTTTTCTGTAGTGAAACTTCAACTACTTTGCTAGGAAATTTAACTATATGGTTGAAAAACTATGTATTCGAAAAATGAACTGTTCAATATGAAAGAAAATTTTTTGTTTCAAATGCATAATGCCAGTTTGAAAATTCAACTATTTTGTTAAAAATTCATCTTTTTGGGTAGAAAATAAATCTTTATTTTGAAAGTTCATCTCTTTGAATGTTCAATTAACTGGAATATTATTCAATTTTTTGTTCAAAATTCACTTCCTAAACTGAAAATGTGAGTACTATATTTTTGAAAATCCATAGTGCCGGGTGAATAATCCAACTTCTGTTGTGTCAAACGCACGTTTTTTGTTGTTGAAAATTTGTCTTTTTGAGTAGAAAATTAATATCTTCTTTGAAAATTCATCTTATTGGCTGTGGATACAATAATTTTTTTGAAAATTCGTCATTGTTTACTCAATGTAACTGGTGAAAAATGCATTTTCTGCGTGAAAAATCAAATTTTAAAAATTGAAAATGTAATTATCCCATTTGTTGTTGAGAATCTATTTTTTTTCAACTTAACTATTTGGTTGAAAGTTTAACTATTATGGCAGAAATTTCAAGTATTTCCTTTTCGGTGGAAATGCAACTCTTTTGTAGAAAATTGATACATTTTGTTGAAAATTCGTCTTTTTGAAAAGAAAATTAATCTTCTTGTTTGAAAATTTTTCCTACTGGGTGTAGATTTCGTTGATGATTCGTCTTTTTTTATACAATTTAACTGGTAGAAAATTCGTTTTTTTATTGAAAATGTAACAGTTAATAGGCTAATAGTCTAGTCAATTCTTGCTACTAAATCATTCAGTGAATTCCGGAATAACTTTAAGAAAGTTTGGAAATTGTTCAATAGTTTTCAAAACAGAAAGTGATTTTCAATAATTTTTAGCTTTTTAACAATTCTGGAAGTTGTTAAGAAATATTTGTAACTTATCCAAATACGTGCAAAATTATCCACAATTTTTTTAAATCATTTTAAGCTTGGTAAAAATTCCGAAACTTGTTATAAACATTTCCGCACATCTTTGGAGAAGATTGAAATATGTTCTAAATGGTGAAAACCATTTAAGTCGTTTAATGATTCTTAGAACTTTATTTTCAGGCTTTGGAATTCATCCGAACATGTTCAAAATTGCTGGAACATAATATCAATAAGTCACGAGTATAATTTTTTACGAGTTTTGTAATATTTTGAATATGTTTGAATGGTTTTGAATCCAGTTTTAGAAAAGTTCCGAATGACCTACTGCGAACAATTCTGAACAATGGGTAAAATTCTTGAATTATTTCCAAACTGATTTGAAGAAGTTCTGCAATTTTTAATTAAATTAATGACCATTTTGCTCTATTCAGAAAATGTTTCAATCGGTTTTAAATGCTTAAATATCTTTAAAATTAAATCAATCATATTCCGTATGATAATACTGATATTAATACCTACTATGACAAGAACAATTTTGTTGTTGCTTAATATCTTCGTTTCGCTTTCTGAATTCAAAACTAGAAGTTTGAAATTTAAAAAAACTTCTTACGGCCCAAAAAATTATGGCCAATTTTTAATAGGTATATCTTTTGTTAGTAAACTTTTTGCCGATAAGATTTTTTGTTTATTTGTGACATTGAAAACCCGTAAATGAGACATCAAGTAATCAATTGTTGTTGAACTTATTTTAGAGGACAAATCATAACTTATTTTTTGTTTTAGTCAAACGGTTCGATTAATTGCTGCATTTTCAGTCCATCTTAGTGGCAAACTGATATTATTCAAAGAATTAGGTATACTTAAAATAAATAGTTCAAAACTGTTCATAATGGTGTGAAATAATTTGAAAAAAAATCTACAGTTGAAAAAATTTGAAAGATTTTGTATTGAAAGGTAAATTCGTTACGGAAGTTCCGAATATTTGCAAAGATTGGTAAAAAGATCTCTTTATATATTTTATAATGAAAATGTTTGCCTTATCTACTTGGTCAATTTTGATTTTACAGATTCATATAGATGTGATAGGTAAATTTTTTGAATCGCAGATGATTTTGGTTCGATTATACACTTTTCGGAAATATGTGAAATCATTCGCAACTTGTTCAAAAGGGTTTAAAACTGTTCAGAATGTATTGTTCAATCATTTGAGAAATTTTCCCAGATATTCAAAATATTGAAAGTGTTTTTAGTGATTGCGGATATTTCTTCAAAAGTTTTAATTGATTGAGAATGATTCTCTACAGTTTTTAACATGTTTAAACCAGAACAAAAGTTTACAGTGTGTTTAATTTAATTGTCTGAGAAATATTATAAATTGTTCAAAAAAAATTAAATAATAGAAATACATTGTAAGGTGTTTTAAATAGTCCAACATAGCTCACCTGTTGGAAACAGACTTAAAAATGTTCTAAATAGTCCCGAAGAGTTATATCCCAAAGAAAATACTGGAACATATTTCAAATAGTTCCAAATACAGTCTGACTATTAAAAGCAGAGTGTGCAAATTTCTAAATATTCTAAAAATGTGCCACTATCAAATACATATTGGAACGTGTTCTAAATAGTTCGAAAAAGTTCAACTATTCAAAATGGATTGGAAAATTTTATAAAAGTTCTAAAAAATTGCAATTATTAAAAATAGATAGGAATGTGTTCTAAATATTCCCTGATAGTTCAATTTATAAAAATAAACTTGAGCATATTTCAAATATCCCCGAATATAGTTCAACTATTTAAAAACTGATTGGGGATGTTCTGAATATTCCAAGACAATGCAACCGTTAAAACAGATTGGAATATGTTCTGAATAATCCGAAGCAGTTGAAATATTGAAAATCGATTGGAAAATGTTGAAAAAGCCAAAAAAAGTTTAATCAATAAAAATAGATTGGAATGCGTCCTGAATAGTCTAAATGAATTGAATAGCCTAATAACAGATTTGAACATGTTATAAATAGTCCACAACAGTGCAACTATCAAAATCACATTGGAGCATGTTCCAAATAGTCCAAAAAAGTTTGAATAGTTAAAAAATATTCAAATGTGTTTCAAATAATCCCAAATAGTTAAACTCTTAGAAACATTCTTGAACATGTTCCAAAAAGTCAGCAACAGTGCACCTATTAAAAAGAAATTCGAAGCTCCTCTAAATAGTCAAAAATGGTTCATTTGTTAAAAATAGATTGGAATAAGTTCTAAATATTCCCATAAAGTTCAATTCTTCAAAACAGACTTGAATATTTTGTGAATAGTCTTAAATACAGTTCAACTATTAAAAACAGACTTTAAAATGTTTTAAATAGTCACAAAAAGTTTAATTTCTAAGAACGTACTAGAACACACTTTAAATAGTCCCAAATACTGTTCAAATATTCTTAAAAATATATTGGAGGTTTCAAATATTCCCAAACATTTCATTTATTAAAGATAGATTGGAACATCTTCTAAATAGTCCATAACAGTGCATCTGTTTAAAAACAGATTGGTACATCTTCTTAATAGTCCAAAACACTTATTGTATGAAAAATGGATTGAAAAGAGTTATAAATAATCCCGAATAGCTAAATTAATTAAAATAGACTGGAATGTGTTTAAAATAGTCCCGAATAGTTTTCCTCTAAGAAGAAGCTTCGAACATGTTCTAAATATTCCTAAACAATTCAATTTCTCAAAATAGACTTGAATATATGTTGAATATATGTTGAATATGAAAAATGGATTAGAAAATGTCATAATTAGTCTAGAAAATTTAAAATAGAAAAAAACACAGCCCTACAAAGAAAAGTAGGTTGTCCAGCGGACTAGAGTAGTTACATCCTATGGATTTTTGGTCATTGACTCCGAATCCAAGGTCGGAATTCCGCCATCACTCTCAGGTTTTTTTCTAACCTCGAAAAAAATAGTTTTTTTGCTATTTTTGCATTGAAAAAAATGTAAAAAAACGTGTTGTTTCTTATCTCGACCACAAATTCAGATTCAGTGGTGAAAAAGCGAGCCGATGAAAACGTTGTTTGGAAACATATTTTGAGGCCTTTCTATGCAATTCTTTTTGCATATTTTGAACTTTTCGAATATGTTTTTTCAAAATAACTGCTTTTTGGATTCATAATGTTTCTGAGCCTTTTTGTTCAAAAATAGAATTTTTGCACAGATTGACTTGATGATATTGTGTTTCTAAAATTTTTCTTACAAAATTTAACAAACAGAGACATCAAGCCTTAGACCTTGATAATTGTTCTTTTGCGTTTGGATTTTAATGCCTTTCTCAGGGAATAGGTTTCTGGGTCAACCCTAAAAGATATACATAAATCGTCTTTTTTGGTCCGCTGGGCCCAATACTTTGCGGTGGGAGAGGGGCTGTACAGAGAGCAATCGCGTAAAACCTTGTCGAAAAAAATTTCACGTTTCGTCAAACCATTGTAGTTACATCTTATGGATTTCCTGTAGCTGAATCTGAATCCATAGGATGTGACTACGCTGTTTTAGCGAAACATTATATTTGTTCGGCAAGGTTTTACGATATTGTTTCCCGTGCAGGCCCTTCATAACTGCAAAGTATTGGTTCCGGCGGATAAAAAGACCATTTCTATGTATTTTTCGCCGCTGAGTCCGAATTCGCGTTCGAGATTTACAAAAGAAAACGGGCTCGTAAACATATGTTTCAATGCAAAAATAGTGAAAAATATACTAAGTTTTTTCGAGGTTAGAAAGAAACCTGAGGGTGATGGCGGAATTCAGATCTTGGATTCGGATTCAGCGACCCAAAATCCATAGGATGTGACCACTCTGGTTTGGCGAAACATCAAATCTTTCGGCAAGGTTTTACAGTATTGTTCTCTGTGCAGCCCCTTCCCCACCGCAAAGTATTTGTATTGAGAATTTTTTGCAATGCAAAAACAGCTAGAAAAACTATGTTTTCTGGGAATAGAATAAAACCTGAGGCTGATGGCGGAATTCTGATTTTGGATTCGGATTCAGCGACCCAAAGTCCACAGCATGTGACTACTCATGTCCGTCCGACAACCTACTTTTTTGTGGGGCTGTGAAATTGGAATGTGTTTTGAATAGTCCCAAATAGTTCAAGTATTAAAAACAATTTGGAACCTTTACTAAATAGTCCACAACAGTGCATCTATTAAAAGCATATAGGAACACCTTGTGAATAGTCCAAAACATTTCAACTGTGAAAAATGGATTGAAAAGAGCTATAAATAATCTTGAATAGTTTAATTATTAAAAATCGACTAGAATGTATTTAAAATAGTCTTAAACATTGCAACTACTTAAAAAATACTTAAACATGTTCTGAATAGTCCTAAACAATACAATGTTTTGAAATTAACTTGAATATATATTGAATAATCCTAAATACATCAAACTTCAAAAATATATTCCTAAATACGGTTCAACTATTAGAAACAGGTTGCAACATATTCTAGATGGTCTAAGACTCTTAAATATTAAGAGTGGGTTAGAAACTATTATGAATAGTCTAGACAACTTTAATTAGAATGAATAGATCGGAATGTATATTGAATAGTCCCAAATAGTTTAACAGACTTGAATATATGTTACATAGTCCCAAATACAGTTCATTTATTGAACATGGATTGAAAATCGTATATATGGTCAAAAAAAGTGCCCATACTAAAAATGCATTATAAAATGTTACAAATAGTAAAAAACAGTTCTACTAAAAAAATAGATTGGAATGTGTCCTAATTCCTGAAAATATACTGAAACATATAATATTTTAAATAGTCTCAAATACAGTTCAGCTATCAAACATAGTGCAAAACACCGTATTTATTAGAATCAGACTGGAAAATGTTATAAATAGTTACAAATAGTTCAATAATGTTCTAAGATGTTCGGAAACGTGTTGCAATCATTTGAGACTTCTCAAGAGATATCAGCAACCTTCTAGAAGATTCCAAAAGTGCCGAAAATAAAAGCTAAATGAATCTTCGACTAAACGGTATGAATTGGAATGGGAAGGTAAAATTCGAGTCAGAAATTCATTTTGATAATAAAAAGTGAATAAATTTCCAAACGACTATGAATCGAGCGTCGAAATGCAATTTGAATATCCCGGAGCGTTTGAATGGGGTGGCCGTCACTAGTGGGTTTTCCTTTAACAGGTGCTCGATCTCTCGATGAACGGAACATAAAGGGGTAACTTGGGATGGGTTGAAGACTTTAATTCAAACGGATTATACCCAAAGGTGCCTCGAAGCCGGGAAATCTAAATGAGCGAATACCCCTTTGCTCCTCTGCTTGCACCACTCTCGACTCCAGAGACAATTTTCAGTTTCGACTCCTAATTTAATATTCGGAAGAGAGTCAACTTCTGTTTTTGAATGTTTAAGAATTTCCCGGAGTTTTTTCTAGTCGCCATTTAATGAAATTGATGGAACGAAATTCTTGGACATCATCTTAACATTTGGCCAAAGTTTTTAAAAATGACAAAAGGTTTCCATTCATATAACCCCTTGAGCATATTAAATGAGGTTATACTATTTTTATTATTATTGTCTTGTAAGGATGATCCATTTACGTGCCGTAGTACTGTGTCTAAAACCCATTTTACTACGCCTTTTTATTTTAAAATCCTGGTGAAGCAGAGGCTATAAACGGGTCACCCTCGCTGCTAAAGTTTCATTTAAATCCTTGAGCATGAGTACATTCAGCGCCAGACGACTCCACTTCACTTAGGATGGGCCTGTGAAAAATTTTTTGTTTACTAGGGTGGGCTTAGAATCACTGTATGAATTTATTCACAACCAGTGATAACCCGTGGATGCCTCCGACTCTATTAGAAGTACTCGCATTTGCCTGAACATTTGTCTAGGGGAAAGGAAAACTGCAGAAAACCACCTCATGAATTCAGCCGGTTTTTCGACAGTCGAGTTTAAAAGCTAATGCCGTCGTTTATGAGGTGATATGTATTTATCTATTAATAATTATTAAGCATTTTCTGCACCATCAATTGCTATATCATCATCATCATTGACGAATGAGTGATACAAATAAATTCTAAACGTTTCTAACATGATTAATAAAACAGAACATTTATATTTTCAATATTTTTCAATATTTCGAAGTAATTATGTTATCAAAATTTTGCTACGAAACTATAATTTATAAACTTTCTCACAAATTAAAAGAGACGAGAGAAACAAAATTGTGTATCGCTAACCAGCAATTTACCGGTATTTTCAATTTTTAAATAAAACGTAGCTCTTTGAGGATTTTGAAATAAAATTTTGGAGCTTTTTAAGAACATTGAAGGTCTTAAGATAACGAAACTTTCTTCTTAAACTTCCAGGAAAAATGTACATCATGTTTTTTTAAATGAATTTGAAGAAAATACTTCCACAAATTTTTTATAAATTCCCAAAATTTTGAAACAGTATATTGAAGATTTCCAAACTTTGTTCGATTTTGCAAGATTATAGAATTTAAAAAAATCGAATAAATTGAAGAGATATTTAGAAACTTGAATTGATACAAAAATAATTTTATTTGAAAGAATATGTAGATCTTTGAAAATTTTGAACAGAAAATTTAAAAGCTGTACAAGAATTTTGACAAGTTTCAAGGAGAATAAAAGAAAACTTCTTTAGATTTTCCGACATTCGAAAAAATTTTTCATAAGGATGAAAAAAATGGCTTTAATTTTGCAGAATGTTTTGAAAATTTCAGCAAAAATTCGAGTTATTTAAAAAGATATTCTGCAATTTTTTTAAATTTCAAACAATAAAAAATTTTGAAAAATCTTAACAAAATGTAGATTTTTGAAGATTTTGAAATAAAATGTTGAAGTTTTTTCAAGATTTTGAAAAGTTTCAAGATAGTAAAAATTTTCTTGAAATTTCTAGGAATATTTGAAGTGATTATTCTAATTTTAAAAATTAATTACAAGAAAATATCTAAAAAGTTTACAAAAACATTAAGAAGGATTGCCGAAATTGCAAAATTGATTCCGGACAATTAAAAAACGATTACATGAATAATTCAAGTCCGTTTGGACGATATTCAAGAATTTTTGGAGTTTTAAAGAGATTAAAAATTATTGGAAACTTTGAAAAATTTCTAAACATTTCTAAAATGTTTTTTAGTTTTTTCCAAGCCTCAGAAATATCTGAAATAGAATTGAAATATCTGAAATCTTCAAAAATCTTTTTGAATTTTCTCGAGAAACCTATTAAAATATGTATGTAATGTTGAAGCAAAGAATTAAAGACATTTGATAAATGAATAGTAATTTGAATTTTTTATTTTGTGTTGAAAAATATTTTTCCCTTCAAATTAAAATTTGCCTGAAATTTTATTTCTTTCTTGACTGAAAAATCTTTTTTGGTTGAAAAGACAACAATTTTCTTCAATTCTTCTCAATGGTTTCAAAATTCATTACTTTTGGTATAAATTTCACTTTTTTATTCAAATTATAACTGTTTGGATCCAAAAACCTTCTTTTGGTTGAGAATTTATTTCTATTTTTAAAAATTCGTCTTTTATAAATTCAACAATTTTTCATTTTTAAATTAACATCCCTACATATTTTATTGATTTTATCACTTATTACATATAATGTAATTTTATTACATTTTTCGTTGAAGATTTACTATTTTATTGAAAAATTCGTCCATTTTCGGTAGGAAATGAACTCTTTTGTAAAAATTTCATATTTTTTGGTTGAAAGGTTAGACTAATTCGTAGAAAAATCGTCTCTCTTTGTAAATATTCAATCTTTTTTGGTTAAAAATACAACTGGTTGAAAATTAATCTTTTTTGGTGAAGATCTAACTATTTTTTACGGAAGAGGGACCACAAAATCCGCCCCTTTTTTGCGCCCAACGTTGTTGTTGAAGAAAAGAACATAAGTTGACTCAACGAAGCTCAAAATAATCACCAATGCATGCTGTATCCGGGTTTATCATTAGTTTACCCTTTCAACCCCTTTTAACACTGGGAAATTGAAAAACTTACCCTAATTGGCTTCTTGGTCATGAAGTAATTTCCACCCCCTGATAGAAGTAGTTTTTCGGTTTTCAAGGTTTACAATGGTGATGAGTAAGTAGAATTAACGTCGTTTTTATACACCTACACTTATTGATTTTATCTATGGACAAAAAAAATAATTCAAAAATATTTTATAAACATTCTTGTTTATGACGTATTTTCCACCTCATCATAAGGGTAGTTTTTCAGTGTGAGAAGGAGTTGAAAGGGTATACTAATGACAAACCTGGTTACAGCATGCATTTAAGATTATTTTGAGCTTTGTTGCGTCAAGTTATGTTCTTTCCTTCAAAAACTACGTTGAGCGCAAAAAAAAGGGGCGGATTTTCGGCTTATTTTGGGGTCCCTCTTTGTCCCTTTTCTATCAATTGAACTGCTTTAACTTTAAATAAAAATTTGTTAAAATTAAAATATCAGCTATTACACTTTTCATCAGGATTAACTTTTTTCTAAAAGTCAATTATGTGGTTCAAGATAAACTTTTTTATTGAATTTTCTCAAGAATCTTAGGAAAATTAAATGTATATAATCTCAGAAACAAACAAGCAGACCTGAAAGATAAAAAGTTGTTCAAAATCTGCATTTTAAATTAAAAAATACTTTCCCAACAAATCGAAAAACTACACGCGCCCTAGCGCGATTAATTATTATAGTTCTAAAAAAAAGTTATATTACCAAATTGCAACGGATTGTTGTCGATAACCTGGCAGGGTGCAAAGTTGCGTGAATATAGTGCTGAGTTGTTTTTTTAAAAATTGATTTCAAGTTTTAAAGATTTCAAAATATTTTGAAAAAGAAGCTGGAAGATTTCAAGATAATTTTTTTATTCTGTACAATTTTAACAATTTTAGGAAAAGTGAATTCTCTTGGAAAAAATTTAAAAGTTTCAGAAATATAATGACTTTTGAAGATTTCTAAGAAAAATTTAGAAGCCTTTTAAAAATTCTAAATGGTTCGAAAAGAATGAAACAATTTTTTTCAAATTCTTAGGAAAATGTAAAATGATTTTTTATCCTGAAACATTAGTTGTAAGAGAATATTTGAAATTCTTTGAAAGATTTCAAGATATTTCCAACATTTAAAAAAAAAAGTGAGGCCTTTTTTATTATTATCATTTTTTTTTTTGTTGGAAAATTCCAATAATTGCGTAAGCAATATTTTTAATGTTTGGAAGTTTTTAAAATATTGACTAGAATCTTAGTTTTAAGATTTCAAAAAAAGTGTGAAGAAAGAAGCTTTTTAAGAATCTAAATAGGTAGTAATTGTCAACAAAGAATTTGCTGAAAATAAGCACCCGTTGATAATAATATTTTGAATATTTTTAGAGATTTCAAAAGCTTCAAAAAATTTGAGAAGATATCTTTGGGTTTGAAAAATCTTTTTTTTATTTAATTTCAACTTTACCGAATTATTTCAAAATATTTCCAGGTATTTCTGAATATTTAAAGAGATTTGAAAGAACTGCTATAAATTTCAAGGGATTTTAGACCAGTTCAAAAGATTACAAGGAATTTCATGGTATTTCAAGGAATTTCAAAAGATTTCAAGCTATCTCGCTGCATTTGTCGAAACTATAAAAAAATTGTAAAAATTTCAAACACTGTTACAGAATATCGACGGATTTGATCGATTTAAGTACATTTCGATGGATTCCACAGATTTCCTAAGTTCAAGATTATTTCAATGGATTTTCAAGAATCTTTGGAGATTCCATGACATATGTTGAAAAACTTCTGAAGGTTTCAAGTAAATTCAAAAGATTTCAAGGGACATAAAAAAAAATTTGGAGACTCCTGAGTATTTTAATCGATTTAAGTATTGTTGAAGAGAATTTAACGTATTTTCAATGGGTTTAAACATATTTCAAGGCCTATGACTAAACTTTCAAGGTTTCAATTGAGTATTATGGTTTTTGAAGAATTTTGAAGTTTTTAACAGTATCTGCCAACCTCTGCCACTTTCCTTTTCCATCTTCTTCCTTCCATACTTTCCCCTATTTTCGTTTCCCCAGCTAATACTCCCCTTCCCCTACTACCCTTCCCAACCTTTACTTCCATTCCACAATCCACCTTCATTTCGAATAATTTGCCTTACTTCACATCACTTGCACTAACATATCGCACTTCTACCTTCATTTCCCATCCTTTCATTGAACTCGAATTTCCTGCCGCTGTCAGAATACCAATCGCAAGCCCCTCCGTTCCTTCTCTGCTCTTTTCCCCCACTCTGAGATACCTTTGCGTCTGAGAGGGTTACGTTGTGCAGGCACAAACTGTATATAGTACTCACACACTTTACACTACCGGCAGAAATCTGTGAAGTGCATAACATTTTTCCTGCACACTTTTTGCAGGCGTAGGGCTGGCAGCTTACAGGCCATACAGTGTTAAAACTTTTTTCTCTGCTGGCGTGTTTAAGAAGTATGAGAAATAGCACTTTTCAGCTGATTCCATTGCAAAATAAGTGCCGTATGATAATGAATAATTAAGTATTACGGTAAAACTCGAATCCATAAATGATTATTATTTTTTTTTGCACTCTTTACTTGTCATTACATCCATCGTAAGCGGCTCCCTTGTGACGGTGGAAAACAAATTTTCAAAATTAAGAAGCGAATAAGCACACGGAGACTTTTATGTAACCAACACGCAAAAAAGAAGCTCACGTCAAGACAATTACACCACCAATACTAAGCTCTCAGAAGTCTAAGTACATACTAAAAAAATTCCATGATCATCAACTTTTTCCCCCGTCCCCTTTCCTTCACAAAACCAAAATCTAAGTGTGAAGAGGGGATAGAATGCAACTGTAACTTCCTTCCGCATTTGACAGCTTTTCTGACCGTGGGAGAAAACTCGAGTGCAGCCCATAATTTCTCCTGGTTTTCCCTACTTTCCAACCTTCATTTCTCTTTACTTTCCTCCTCTCATCTCCCTTTACTTCACCTATTCACCTCCCTTTATTTTCCCACCCACCCCTTATTTTCTCTCACTTTCCTTCCCATTATTTCCCCTCACTTCCCTATTGTTGGGTAGTATATGCAAAGAGGGGATTCGAATTTTATACCAAAGAAAAAAAGACAATTAAGGAGCGCCTTCGTTCAATAATACCCTTGTAGCTATAATTCAATTCGAATTTAATTGCCAGTTAACATTTTCCGCGCTTCCTAACTTGGAAACTCTGAATTTTTTTCTCTCTTCGAGGCGAGAAGTATTTCAAACTAAATCGGCACTTAAATACCGTGACTTGCATCTCATGAATGCAAACGAGTCGGAAGATGTTCGATCTTTGCTCGATCGATCGAGCAGCTGGAATTTCACAGAACGAGAAAGTTACTAATTCGTTAGACAGTGAGGTTGCAGAAAATGAAGATTAAGGGTGTAAAGAAAATACCAATATTAATGGTTCTTATAATTATCAATACATTAAATTGATTAATTGATATCGTGAATCTCAGTTTATTTAATTAATTATAATATTAATGATTACTATTAATGCAAATGAATGTTTTAATTAGGAATGAATAAATAATTAATAAATTGATGAACAAACTCCCCCTCATTTCACGAAGATTTTATGAACTCAGAGAACGAACATGCATATGAAAAATAATTTTTGATGAAACAAACCTGGAACCTTACTGAAATTACTTTTAGGAGAAACGTGTTCATAAAAATAAGTTCTTAATTTTACAAAGGTACCATTATATCATTTTTGCATTTTTGAGAAGGCGTGCGTAAAAAACGTTTTTACACACCCATATGAGTGCGTAAAGCGGCTTATTTTTACGCACTCATATAAGTGCGTAAAAACGCATTTTTACGCATACGGTGTCAAAAAATATCGTATGCAACATGTGCATACGATTAACCCAATTGTGGTGATCGCGTGTGCAAAACCGCATTTTAAAACCGTCTTTTTGTTTTTAAAATTCATAATTTCTAGTAAAAATTTGATCTTATTTGGCTAAAAATACAACTTTCTAGTTAAACCTTATCTGTTACGTTGGATAATAAAGTATTTTGTTAAAATTTGAACGCTTTTGTAGAAAATTTTCATTTTTGGATCAAAAATGCAACTGTTTGGTCAAAAGATGAATTAAAAAAAGATACATTCTTTTTCGTAAAATCTAAATATTTTGTAGAAAATTCGTTTCTTTTGTTGAAAATTAATTTTTTTCCTTGAAATTTAAGTAGTTCATTTGTGATTTAAATCTTAGCTAATTGTATGAAAATTGATGTACTTTTGTGGAAAATTCGCCTATAAGTCTTTTAATTTTTTAGTTGAGAATTCAGGTATTTTGTTGGAAAGTCGTTCTTTTGGGTTGAAAAATCAACAGTTTGATTGGAATTCTTTTTCTTGTTAAATAATTTTTTTCTTGTTTAAAATACAGTTATTTTGTTAATCATTTGTCTTTTTTATTTTAAAATCCATAATTTCTAGTAGAAATTTGATCGTTTTTGGTTTAAAATGCAACGTTTATAATAAAAGTTCTCATTTTTGGGTTGAAAATTTAACGGTATTGCAAAAAATACATATTTTTGGCTCAAAAATTCAAAAAAATTAATAGAAATTTCCACTATTTGATCAGAATTTGACCTAATTTGTTGAAACTACATTTTGTCTTGTTAAAGATTCATGATTTCAATAAAAATGGATCTCTTTGGTTAAAAATTGGACTATACTTTGTTGAAAAATTCATCTTTAACTGAAAATCCAAGTTTATCATTTTTCGTTCAAATGTTTTTTGTTCAGTTTCGAATTTTACTACTTCTTTGAAGCATTATGTGTTTTGTTATGAATTCGCATTTTACGGAATGAAATCAACTTTAGGTTAAAAATACAATTGTTTGATTGAAAACAATTATTATTATTTCAGCATTTACGTATTTTGATGAAAATTGATTGAAATATCAGATGTTACATTTTTCGTTAGAAATTAATTTCTTTAGGTTGAGAAGTCGACTTCTTGGTTGAAATTTAAACTCCTTTCTTAAAAATTTATCTTTTTAGTTGAAGATTTAAATGTTACTAAATATTCATCTCTTTAGTTTAAAATTAAACTATTATACTTTGTTGACTTTTTGTTCTTAATTGTTTAGATTTAATTTTTTGAACTGAAAATTTAACTAATTGGTTGAAAATTTAACTATTTGGTGAAAAATTAATTTAAGTTTTCGTAAGGAACTAATCTTTTTAGTTTAAAAATTCAATTATATTACTCAAAATGTACGTAGTTTGTTAAAAATTGGTCTTTCTTGGTAGAAAATTAATCTTCTTGGTTGAAAATTCTACTGTTTGGTGGAAAATGTATATATACTCTCTTGAAAATTCGTATATTTTGGTAAAAAATTCCAAATTCATTGAAACAAATGTTGTAATTCATAACACGATTCATATTGCAGAGTTTTTCAGATGATTGCCAGACTGCTTTGAACTATTTGAAACATGTTTTTATCTGTGTTTGAGAGGTCGATATAAACTTGAAAACAAAAAATTCTGAAAAAATGTGTAATTTCCCAGAAAATCCAGAAGCTGGTTCATACACATAGATTCTGAAATTAGAGAAAATACAAGACAAATTAATTCTTGCAAACTTCGAATCTACAATGAAGAGAATCTTAAGAAAAATCCTAAATATTTTTGAAAAAGTTGTAAACTCTTCAAAAATCATATTTAGTTAATTTAAAGCTTCAACATTGCTTCCCGGCAATGTATGTCGGATTTTAGTTTTCTCTGCCGACACATTTTATCGTCGGCGTATTTTTTTTTATGAGATTCTGAAGAATTTCAATGAATTCCACGTTAATTCCAAAAAGCTTGAAAAAAAAAACTTTTCAAGTTGTGTTTTTACTGCGAATAAATATTTGCGAGCGGGAGTTTTGACGCCGAGGATGGATCTGGGTACTCGATGCTATCGAATTTCTACATTCAAAATCGTCTATCGGTGACCGGCTGTGCTCAGGCGTTTTGGTTTTCTGCAGTTTTCCACTTCACTGACCAAACGTTCAGACTCATGCGAGCGCTTCTGATTTGACGTAATTGGGGCTAAGTCAAAGGAATAGTGTCTCATTTAATTTCAATATTTTGAAGCAAATTGCGAACCTTTGAAAAATCCGTATAGATTTTGACATTTTGTGGTGAGGCTCTGAACCGCAAGCTTTCGTTTATATTAGATTATTGCTTATGAACGCATGTAGAGCCTGGACTTTGTTTTCGCGGCCGTTATTCTTTTATTATTTCGCCGTTTATTGCCATCTTCCGTGCGGGTCAGACCGAGAATATCTTTTATGGATGGCTTTAATGGCGACCGAGTGTATATAAGTTCGAAACGACTCTTTACCTTTTCCTCTTTATGCGGTGCACTTAGCGGACCTGAATAACCCCTTTTCATGGGAAATCGATGGGAAACGAATTAGGGTTGACGAGAAGGAAAGAGGATCGACTTTAGGAGACATCGATATTTTCTGTTTCAGCTTGGCGACACGCCGAATCCGGAACTGCGGATAATAACCAGCGTGTTCAACAAGGTGCTCTACCGAGGTGAGTGAAAAAAAGGATTTATTACTCGTCGAATCGCAGCATGTGGGGAAAAAGTCAGCGGAACGAATCACGCGCACGACTGGCTGCCGATCGAACAGTCGATTTGTTCCACTTAAGGGATGAGAACGTTTAGCGCAGTCATCACCCTTTTCCAATCGAGCCTTGTGTTTCACTCGAATAAAACTTCGTCGAATTATCAACTAGTGAATACAAAATTCTCCTCAACTGAAAACTGCCACCAATGGTAACCTGCTATCTGAAATTGCTACACCAACAATTGTAGCAATGCGCTTTTCAATCCGTTCAAAATTCACACAGGCGCCATCTAATCTTTTGACATTTTATACATAATTTGTCCGAAGATGTCCTGAACTTTATTTAAACTTTCCGGAACTTATGAATATACTAGGCGAGTGATCGATCGCGAAAACTGAGGGGTGAGTGATTAGCCATACCGCACAAAAGTTTCCCTGAACATGCCTGGAACATTCCATAGAAGGTTCCGAAAATTCCGAAAAGTGTTCCAGGAAGTTTCCCGGAAGTAGGTTAATGTCCGCGTACCTCGGAAGGTTCCCAAGGGAGGTTCGAGAAACATTTCTGAAGATTTCTGCATCCCAGAGCGTTAGTTGCATCAAGTTACGTCCAGTGGTGTAGTCGAGGCCTGGCGGGGCCTGGCAGTGCCAGGCCACTTATTTGTGACACGGAAATTTTTTCGCTACTTATCATTAAAAGAGCCATCGGCACAATATTGAGAATTCAATTTTAAGACAGAATGAAACCCAACTTCCGAAAACAAAATATCATGAAAAGATATTTATGGAAATTGATGGAATATACAATATAATGTTTAAAATCTCCGGAATACAGTAAACTATTACTGGATATCCCGGATCGTAAATTTATCCCTCTGAGTCTCAGAGACTCAGGCACTTGCCATAAATGGAACCACGGTCTATGCTCTATAGAACAGTGGTCGGTGAACTATCTGAAGACTTTTGTTAGTGAGCAGGTAAAAATGTCGAACTTTGAAAAATAAATAATTTTGAAATTGGTGGTCTGAGAATCAAATATTCGAAATCTACCATTTATTTCGACTCCTAGCGTACGTAATTTGTTCAACGAAGTATAAAATTTGATCAGTTCGACACAAGTAATAATATTATTGCTTTCCAAATATTGATATTTTTTAGCCAAATTTTATATTCATGGAATCATAAAAAATTGCAGATTCTGAATGTCTTATTTTCAAAGCGCATACTGGAAAATTGAATATTTATTAAAGTTCGTCATATTAGCCTGTTTATGAACAAAGGGAGCCTGCTGGAGAGGATCGATCAACGCGAGCCTGTCGATAGTTTACCAGAAAATAGGCTAATGGGCCAACAAAAATAGGTGGGGTAGAAGATTTCCAACCCAAAACCTAATTTCCTCAGAATTGTGTCCCGAACATCCGCACAGTCTATTAAGAATTTGATTTTTAAGAAGAAGGTAACTCACTTCAGGACAAAAATAAAGTTATATTTATGGCAATGGATGGATTATAATATTTGGAACTTCCTGCCTAAAGTAGGTCTTTTTTCAGGATTTTACAGTTTATAGTCTACACTGTTTTAATAGCCATGTTTGTTTAGGACAACAACTGAGTTTCGAAGTCTGCGTCTCAGGCACTTGCAATGAATGGAACAATTGCGTATGCAAAAGTGGTCGGCAAACCTTGAGTACAGGACTTTTGTGAATGAGCATGTAAAAATCACAACATTTGAAAAATGTTTAATTTTGCAATTATTATATATATTTCGAAGATTTTGTAACGGATTTCAAAGACTCAAACAAAAAAACAAAGCGTGTGAACCAGATTTCAAATATTTCACAACAATTTCACGAAGCTTTTAAAATTTTCGAAAGATTTAAAGGATTGCAAAGATTTGAAAAAGGGTACAGTACACCAGATTTCGAAGTTTTCAAAACATTTCAAATATTTGACATGATTTCAAAAGGTATCAAAGCATTTTAAAAGATTTGAAAATATTTCACTCAGATTTAAAATAATTCTATGATTTCAACAAATTATAAAGATTTCAAAAAAAAGGTTGTAAGAAAAATTTCACAAATATTTCAAAATATTTGTCAAAGATTACACAAAAATTTCCCAAAGATTTAAAAATTTTTGAATGATCACAAAGATCTTCAAGATTTTAAAAAGATTAGAGTAAACCATATTGTAAATATTTCAAAATATTTCAAAGATTTTAAATGATTTTGAATATTTCAATGATTTCATACGAAGACGAAAGATTTCACAAATTAACGAGTTCCAAGGGATCGGCCGAAAGTGTCATATGCGGGAGCGTTATATATATCGAGATTTCACTGCATTTCGAAAATTTTAAACAATTTCAAAAAAGTTTCAACAAATTTGAGAAGATGTCAAAAGATTTCAATAATTTCAAACGAACAGAAATTTCAAGATTTCACAAAGATGTTAAGTAAGTCAAGAGCTTTCAACAAATTCAGAATGATTTCAAAGGAACGACTCTTTTTTACGATATTTTAGAAGAACTTTCAAGTCTTTCAGAAAATTTGCAAATTAGAGATTGCAATATATCGATGGCAGATAAAATTATCCGAAGAACGCTCTTTGTTTTGACGACAATTAAAACACAGCGAAAAGAATTTGAAAATACTAAAGAAGCGCGTATTGCAGAAGAAAAAATTGAATTTCATGGTATAATTTTACAATCAAATATGAAGGTCACTGTTATTAATAGAGAGCAGTTCTTAACAAGTTTAATAAATTCATTACACAGTAAATCTCAAGAATAAATTCTATCTTGAAATCGGATAAAAACGCTGCAGCACGTTTATCTACTCAAAGACAAAATTTATCTGACGAAAGATAAAATTTATCTTGCGAAAGGTAAAATTTATCTGGTGGAAGATAAATTTTTTTTCACGAAAATATTTATGTCAAATGCGTGAGCCTATGTAAACTGAAAAGAGCGGCTAGGTTCACCAAAATTCGGTGGACCTAGATCCAAAATTTTCGGTGGGTCTATGAAACCTGGAAAGGACGGTTATGTTTACTGAAATCCTCGAAGATGAACTGCCTGACTCGAGTATTTCCTTGAGAAATTTGAAAATCCTGGCGGCATTCTTTGGTTAAATCACCTTCGAAAATTACGCGAGGGTCTTACCAATAGGGCTGACTTACTGAACTCTTCGCAAATATTTTGAAAATCCATTTCCCCTTATTACAAACAACACTTTATTTAAATGATTCAAACCAAAAAAACCATTAATCTACACTTACACG
>CAKNXH010060615.1:50590-84756 GCA_932178445.1 Andricus quercusramuli | reverse complement strand
GACACTCTGCCAAGTTCGGTCCTTTACTTCTGTTCGACAAACCTTTAATTTCTGTCGACTCTGATGAAGACTTTTAAATTTGTAAACAAGCACTATAAGGTAACCTAAGTGCAGTCTATATATGGGGTAAAATTTCCCAAGTGTCCCCGCCTAAAATTTTGTTGTCGCCTATCTTATTCAAACTCCGCCAGATTGTAGTGCTAGTGGAGCTCTTTAAATTGTGTAAAGGGGGCGCACCTAGTATAACGGGTTGTCAAGATACAGGGGCCCGAATTTTCGACGATTCACCCCGACTGCTAATCTTCAATTGTGCATAACTCCCGTTAAAGTTATCCAATTTAACTTTTTTATGAGGGTTTTGTAAAGGTATTTTAACAGGGTTTACAACAAAAATAACCATTGAACAATAGAAAAATTATTTCACCTTGATTTTTTATTTTAAAAAACATTTTTGTGATTTTCTCCCAATGCGGCATTTTTGATATTTTTTTAACTAGGCTAGAAAAAAAGCTTGATTTTTTCTCTTGAAAAACCCCCCAGAACGAAAATGGGATGGGAAGTATTGGTTGAGTTGTAGAAGGTCATAGGAGCGCGGGTGCCCCGCGTCAACGAGCCACGGCGCTACTAGGAGTGCTGTAGCAACTCAGTTGTTCTAATAATTGATAAAAATGATTTTTCAATTAACATATAACAAATATTTCATTTTATCCTTACTTTCATGTAGCTGGAGAACGATTTACATATTTTCTTACTTAAAATTTTCAAATGGTTCCATTGTAGGAAAACGATAGTTAATAATGAAATCATTAACGATTTTGGTGGATGGTTCTGCTTATCTGTTACATTTTGAAATTATTTTTAATGAGTCGTCTTGCTTCCCACGTTTTGATGAGTTTATTTGGTGTTAATCTCTTTGCCTTTAACAATTTTTGACGTGAGTCTCCTTGCCTTTCACATTTCGGGGTGCTTTTTTATGTGAGTCCCCTTGCCTCTCACGTTTGGGGTGCTTTTTTATGTGAGTCCCCTTGCCTCTCACGTTTTAGGGTGCTTTTTGGTGTGAGTCCCCTTGCCTCTCACGTTTTGGGGTGCTTTTTTATGTGAGTCCCCTCGCCTCTCACGTTTTGGGGTGCTTTTTGGTATGAGTCCCCTTGCCTCTCACTGTGTTACTTAAAAAGTGATTTTTGATTCAGCTTAACGTTCACTTTGCTCTTCTCTTCGCGATCTCTTTGCGATTTTTCTCTTCGGGAAAATGTCATACTGTGGCGATGATGAATACTTCTTCAAAATGGGAGTCGACTCTGAAGAGGGTACAAAGGAATAGTATTTTTGTGTACCCGGCACAGTCTTTGCAGAGTCGAATCGAGTTTTAAGGTTTTCAGCAGCGGCGGCATGATTTTCTTTGGAGATGAAAAATACTACCGTTTCAGGCAAGTTTTTTTAGCCCATTGATATAGAGCATCAGCAGTCAAAATCTGATTCTGAGACGACGCCTGGAGACTTGCACGTGCGGCGAGTCTTTTCAAATTGCCCCCAATTCCATCACATGGTCCTTTTCCATGTGCAGTCGCGTGAAAGTGCCATTCCGCCTGAATACCGAAGTCTGCTTCATGACACAGCAGATTTGCAAAATCGTACTTATTTTTAAAATGTTGTGCTGCACCATCGGTGAAGTAAATAATTTTTTTCGGTTTGAAATTTTCTTTTAGGTATTTGGTTATAACTTTCTGAAATTCGTAAACAGATATTGTGTCGTGATTTAGGTTGTCGGATAAGAGAGCTAGACTGCGATGTTTTAATTCATTACCCTCTTTGTAATAGATGACAGTTGTAAAAATCGTGACCTGATCATTGTTCCAATGAAACGACTGTGCGGCATTTTGCGCTACGAATGCATAGTTTTCAGCAAAATCGCATAGAATGAGAAATTCTCCTTCTTTCAAGCTATTCTTTAGATGTTTAGAAAAGGAAGACTGCTGCTTAGCTATGAAAGAATGGGACTTCAATTTAAATAGACGCTCGACAAGTTCTTCTGCAAAATCTTCTGCATCAGTGACCTCAGTACGCAATGTGCTTCTATCAGTTTGTTGCCAACATTGATATTCTATTCTATCAATGGAATGATCTGCAAAAACCGATTTCAAAAAATCTTCAAGAGCATCTGTACTGGGACATGATTGACATTCATCAAGGTAGCATTCTGGACTAGGACTACTACATATGATTTTTTTGATAGCGTCATGATGTGTTACAATAGGGGACTCAGTATCACGGGTTATTTCTTTTATTTTCACAGCATCAAGCATTAGGTTAACGTTTTCGTGGTGGACACACACACACAAACATTATGAGTTCCACTAGCTCCAGCGAGTACGCATTGACGAGGTCTGAGTTGTGAGAATTTTGAAAAACTTACTTCAATTTCGGGGTACTGATTTTTAAAATTGCTGTATAATTCCGAAAGATTGCACAGAATCAACTTTTTTTGAATATGCTCGCGGGAGCCATCATCTTTTTTAATTGAGACGAAATCTTTTTTTCCGGGCATCATACGACTATTTTCGTCATCAAGGTAAAAATCTTTAACCAAAATCTCTGTTTCATGGGCTAAAGCTCTACCTTTTTTTGGATTGGGAGATGTCAAAATACCATTTTCTGCTACCAGTTGTTTCGCTTTTCGAGCTTGGCGTTCAGAAGCCCCGAATTCTTTAACTAATCTCCTGCGACCCCAAGACTTTGGTGCCAGTGTCAAAAGTAAAACTTTTTCCGAATTACTGGAAGAGTTTTTAAATTTTCCTTTGATTTGTTGAAGAATCTCCATTGCCGACTCATGCTCTTCATTGCTATAATAATTTGTAAATCTCTTAGTTTTTGATGTTGACGGAGAGGGAAATGCTTCATCATTTACAGGAAAATCTCTTTCAAATAATACCTCATTTTCAATTCCAGATAATATGTCGCTTTCGAAAAGGGATGCATTGTTGTTGGAAATGAGGGCATATTCATCTTCAATCATGGGATCTACTTCATTAAACGAAGGAGAAAATAGGGAAAATTCATACATCTCTTTTCTGCACGATCCACATACTTTAGAATCGGTTGATATGCTAGGGTACTTTTCTCGAAGTTTTAAAGAAATCGGTCTTAGATCAGATGTGAGCTTATGATTATCCTTTTGAAAAGGATTACAACAACGATGACCGAAGCTCCTCCGTCACTTCATTGTGAAAAAGTACTGATCAATGAAATATTTTTTTACCTGCTGCACAAAATCAAACTACAACTGTAGTTGTAAGTATAAAAAAGGACCAGTACAATTACTGAAGAAGTCTAAAATAAGGTATGAATGCCACAAATCTACGATTCAGCGAAGCGAGAGCAACTGTTTTCGGAGTGAATGATACGTATGGTGTTAGCTGCAGATGTCAAAGAGTTCAATTTTCATTTGTTTACTATGACTACAGATACAAAACAAATGCGAATCAGGTGAAAATTATAATTTGAGATAAAATCTATTGTTTTCGTGGCCACGAGATATCATAATCGTTCTGAAACTATCAAAAAGTCAGAATAAAATGAAGTATTCGTTATATGTTAACTGAAAAATCATTTTTATCAATTATTAGAACAACTGAGTCACTACAGCACGCCTGGTAGCGCCGTGACTCGTTGACGCGGGGCACCCGCGCTCTTATGACCTTCTACAACTCAACCAATACTTTCCATCCCATTTTCGTTCTGGGGGGTTTTTCAAAAGAAAAAATCAAGCTTTTTTTCTAGCCTAATTAAAAAAATATCAAAATAGCCGCATTGGGAGAAAATCACAAAAATGTTTTTTAAAATGAAAAATCAAGGTGAAATAATTTTTTTATCGTTCAATGGTTATTTTTGTTGTAAACCCTGTTAAAATACCTTCACAAAACCCTCATAAAAAAGTTAAATTGAATAATTTTAACGGGAGTTATGTACAATTGAAGGTTAGCAGTCGGGGTGAATCGTCGAAAATTCGGGCCCCTGTATCTTGACAACCCGTTATACTAGGTGCGCTTCCTTTACAGAATTTAAAGAGGTCCACTAGCACTACAATCTGGCGGAGTTTGAATAAGATAGGCGACAACAAAATTTTAGGCGGCGACACTTGGGAAATTTTACCACATATCTTGTAAGTGTAGATTAATGTTTTTCTTGCCTCGAAAAGGGTGCTGTGTGAGCACCGAAGTATTGGTAAATATTTTGCATGCTTTCATATTGTGGTTTGATAATAATTAAAATAATAAAGGCGAAAGAACTAAAAAAGAGAAGGAAGAGGATTTGGTTGGCTGCCTTCTCATTTTTCTTTCCTCTTTTTTATTCTTGTCCAAAGAAACAAATTTTTTTATTTTGTTTTTTAGGAATTACAATAGGAGCATTTTGTTGTGGCTGCCCAAATTTGATCGTTGAATTCTTGTTTTATTTTCATGAATTCTAAGCATTAAAAAACATATGTTGAAATTAATTTTCCAGAAGCATTAAATTAACCCCGAAACATGTCAACTTTAATTTTTAATTCTTTTAACAATAGTACAATATACTGTGAAATTCAGCTGATTTGAAGGTTTCTGCATAACAGAAATTTCAAAAGAATCACATTCACCCTTGTAAAGAATAAGGTTTGCGACTCCTTCGGCATAAGAATATGTTCTTCTGAGCGTCCTATTATAAGAAATATTCTGAAGTTTGTTTGGATGAAAAATGTCGATTCGCTTTTGAGATAATAAAGAAAAACTGTCTTGGAGGTAAACTTTAAGGGTGGTTTGCACCCCTTGAATCGATGAATTAGAACTTAACAAAAAATACGTGCCCACTATTTTTTTATGTACTAAAACAAATTACAGAATGAAGAAAATCGGTGAGGTGCACCTCGGGTACTTTCCTTGTAAGCCACTGTATATGCCGTGCGACTCACGCATAAGTTACGCCACGCCGCACAATGTGGCCAAAAGCACTGATTGTGAACAAAAGTCTGTATAAAAGCCAATTTTCAATAAATTATTATGTTTTCGTTGAGGTGGCCGTATGGCTTTTAGGTATAACGATTCCGTACATAAAATGCACTATGATTAAACAAAACTTTTTTATTTAACAACAAAGTAAACAATATTTTTTCTCAAGTGTTCAGATCGACCCTTTTTCAAGATCTTCTAATTGACTGAAGAAAAAGCTCAATTCAGTGTAATGTTTATCTAGCAATAATTACCAGTAGGTGAAAGTTAAAAAGAAATTGAATGCTTTAAATAAATAAAAAAATAAAAATAAATTTCCTGGTGATTAACAAATATTCGTTCCCGGATAGCTTAAATGTTTCCCCGAACATTCCTGAAATAGTGCAATGGAAGATTCGGAGAATTCTCAAAAATGTATCTAGGGTCGTTCCCGGAAGTAGGTGGATGTCCGCGTATCTAGGAGCTTTCCAAGAAAGGTTCAGGAAATGTTAATAAAAATTGTTTGCAATATATAAATTTAATTATTATGACGCAACAAATTCTCACGAACATTCCAAGAACGTTCCCCAAACCTGCCGTCGAAACAATTCTTTGAACAATTTAAAAAAAAATGTATACTTTTCGTACGTCGCAATGTAAAAGCTCAATTTTTGTTTGCAGAATCAACCAAAAATGTGTTACCAATGACTCTGTGCTGTCATTTTCTTCTAAAATTAACAACAACTGTTAATTATCTAAATAAAGTTTATACAAAAATTCACATTTTTAAAATTCTTACACGAATAGGCCCAATTTTTGCGGAACGAACTGAAAATGTATTGCCAGTGACTCCTAGCTGTGATTTTCTTGAAATTAATAAAAAATCATTTTTATTTAAAGAATTTCCATAGATACAGATAATTTTGAACCATTTTTCCAATAAAAGACTCCATTTTATTAGCGAAATCAACTGGAAATGTATTCTCAATGACTCTTTGCTATGATACTTCGCGAATGGACAAGATAAGTTAATTATTTAAACAATTTTCATAAACAAGTCTACAATAAGCCCCCTTTTGCACGAATAGGCTTATTTTTTTTAGTTAAATGAACTATACATGTCTTACCAATGACTGCTTCTTGGCATATTTGTCCAATCAACAATAACTCAATAAATAGATAGTTTGAAATTCAAAATTTTTTTCAAGTAAAGGCTTGTTCAGATTAGCAAGACGGTATTTTTCTGTATTCACATTTTGTTTTAAATTATTCAATAATAAAAATTCAAAACAGAAGAAAAATCTTCCCGAAAATCTATAAGTGATGAATAGATAAATCGTCATGACTCAGCTGAATATTCTTGAAATTATTTAAAATTTGTCACACATACCAAGGATAAACTTTGAATGCCTAGCAAACAATACCAAGGTTAGTAATGATCCTTTGTTAAATATTATTCAATTTAAAATTATCGCTGTTTGATAACTGTATGCTTTTATAGATTCGCCGACAAGACGTTTCGAGGGAACATTAGATTTCAAACAACTTCAAGTGAGAAAGTTGTTCTATTAGATGGAAGAAGATTTTTGGAAAATCGTACATTCATTAAAATTTGGCGGAAATATGTAATTTGCACAATATTACGCGACGATGTAACCCTCGTCGGGCAGCGAACTCGCTGTTGGGCTGGAAATTGTTTAAATCTAAAGTTGCCTCGATAATGTTTGTCGAAAAGGCTAGAAAAACGTGGTTACCGACCGTCTGTAGTTTTCAATGAAGTATTATTGAACAGAAGGTCATTCTCAACTTTTCAATTGCTTTTTTATAATACCTATAGTACACTTAATAGGTCTATCTAATTTTAAACAGTTTCAATAATATTCGGCCGAGTTACGAAGATTTATGTTTTAATCACTTAATGATTTTCGGTGACATTTGTTTTAAGTTTTTAATTTTCATTATTAAAGCTATAATCATTGGACAAAAAATAAATTCGAATAGAAAACGGTGCGTCCTGTTATTCTATACAAGCTTATGTTCAAACAAGATTAATGTTGATAATTTAAAAATATCCCATGTTTGAGACCTAGCGGCCAACGCTTTTAGCGTTTTCGATGAAGAATAATCTGGATTAAGAAAATATTCTAGTTTGAGTTTTGTTCATTATTATTTAAGCATACCCAACAAGCCAGAAGAATATATAAAATTGAGAAGAAATCGCAAGTTCCTAGGTTAATCCCTCATAACAATAAAATATACAATAACAAATTATTTGAAAATAATTATGGCTGCTAATGTTATTTGTTTTTTATTTCTTAAAAAATAAAGAGACAAGGGTAATGCTAATAATTTTTTTAAGCTGCAAACTCCTTGGTTGATTCAGGAAAAAAATGTTAGAGGCAATAATAAATTGATGGTTATCATTTTTGTATAAATAACCAAGCGATGAAAAGCTGAAAATTGTAGTAGGAACCCGAATTTATTAGGTTTATTCAAAGAGAATATTGTCACAATACAAACGACAGTAATAAGTTACAAATCTTATGGTTATTAACTTTCCTCATTTAATATCTCATTGTATATAAAAAGTCAAGAATAACCCTGAAGGTATAGAATTTATCACGAATTTCTAGTTTAATTGAGAAAATACTTCTTATTTACAATATTAAATTGTTTAACCAATTATTTTTCCTAATTCTGAAAACTCAAATAAATGTTAAAGAATATAGTGAAAACCAAATATTTCTAGGTTTAATCTAGGAGAATATAACTTCAAGAATTAATAGATTGTTTAAACAATCACGATTATCAATTGCAATTAGGTACTATCTCTCTACAACTAAAAAGTCACAGAGAAGTTTAAAAATGTGAAAAAACTGCAGCTTTGTTTGTAAACTTTAGACAATTTTGTTATACATAATAAAAAATGTCCTAAACAATAATTTTTGTCCATTCTTATTTAACAATTATTGCTGTGACCTTTCATTAACTATCATCTCATTGTAACTGTGAAGTCAAGCACATATTTTTGGTATTTTTTATTAATTATTATTTCATGATAACTGAAGAGTCGTGACTGATACACAAATGAATATATCTTCTTTCAAATTTGTCCAACGAAGATTAAAAAATATTTCATCATGTTCTAAACTGGATTGAATCAATTTTGAACACCGTCCAGTCTGATACCAAAATTCCCTAAGATTTCCTAGAAATGCTGCAAATTTCTAACTGATCCACAAATGAACATAACTTCTTCCAAATTTGTTCAGCAAAGATTATTATGTATTTCAACATGTTCTAAACTGGTTTGAATAAGTTCTGAACACCTTTCAGGATGTTACTAAACTTCTCTGAAGTTTTCTAGAAATGCTACAAATTTCTGACTAATACACAAATGAATATATCTTCTTTCAAATTTGTCCAACAAAGATGATAATATATTTCGACATGTTCTAAACTGGTTTGAAGTAGTTTTGAACACCTCACAGTCTGTGACTAAACTTCGCTAAAGGTCTCCAAGGATGCTGCAAATTTCTGATTGATTCACAAATGAATATATCTTCTTTTAAGTTTGTCCAACACACATTGAGAAATATTTTAACATGTTCAATACTTGTTTGAATTAGTTCTGAACACCTTTCAGTCTGTAACCAAACTTCCTAACATTTTTCAGAGATGCTGCAAATTACTGACTAATCCACAAAAGAATATTTCTTCCAAATTTTTTCAGCGAAAATAAATCAATATTTCAACATGTTCTAAATTGATTTCAATTATTTCTGAACACATTCCAGTCTGTAGCCAAACTTCCTAAAGTTTTTCAAAGATGCGTTAAGTTTGTGACTGATGAAGAAATAAGTACATCTTTCAGATTTGTTCAGCAGAGACTATTATATATTTCAACATGTTCTAAACTGTATTCTAGAAATGCTACAAATTTCTGACTAATCCACAAATGAATATATCTTCCTCTGAATTTCTCCAACCAAGATTATAATGAATTTCGACATGTTATAAACAAGTCTGAAATAGTTTTGAACATCTCACAGTCTGTATCCAAACTTCACTGAAGTTTTTCACAGATGCTGCAATTTTTCTGATTGATCCACAAGTAAATATAGATCTTCTTTCAAATTTGTCCAACGAAGATTAAAAAATACTTTAATATGTTGATTAATGGTTCGAATTATTTCTGAACACCATTAGTCTGTAACCAAACTTCCTAAAGTTTTTCGGAAATGCTGCAAATTTCTGACTTATTTAAGAAAGAATATTTTTTCCAAATTTTTCCAGCGAAAATCAAACAATATTTCAACATGTTCTAAACTGGTTTGAATTAAATCTGAACATCTTTCAGTTTGTAACCAAACTTTCTAAAGTTATCCAAAGATGCTAAAAATTTATGACTAATCCACGAATGAATATATCTTCTTCTAAATTTTTCCAGGGAAAATTTTTTAATATTTCAACATGTCCTAAACTGGTTTGAATTAGTTCTGAACACCTTTAAAATGTAACCAAACTTCCTAAAGTTTTCCAAAGATGCTAAAAATGTATCTCTAATCCACGAATGAATATACCTTCTTCCAAATTTGTCCAGCGAAGATTATAAAATATTTCAACATGTTCTAAACGGATTCAAATTAGTTTTGAACACCTTCCAGTCTGTTAAGAAACTTCTCTAAAGTTGTAGAAGGTGCAAATTTCTGACTAATACATAAATTGAATATACATTCTCCCAAATTTTTCCAGTTAGCATTATAAAATGTTTAAAAATGTTCTAAAATGGTTTGAATTTGTCATGAAAACTTGTTCAGACTGTTAAAAAACTTCCCTAGAATTATCCACAGATCCATCAAATTTATAACTGATTCACAAATGAACATACCTCCTTCCGAATTTGTGCAGCAAAGATTATAAAATATTTCAACATGTTCTAAACTGGTTCAAATTAGTGTTAAATACCTTTAAGTCTGTTAACAAACTTTACTTAAGTTTTCCAAGGATGCTGCAAACTTATGACTGAACCACAAATGAATATATCTTCTTTCCAATTTGTCCAGCGAAAATTATGCAATAGTTCAACATGTTCTAAGCTGATTTAGATTAGTTTGGAACAGGCTTAAGTCTCGTATCAAATTTCCATGATCTTGTCACAGCGTTCAGTGCGCTTACGTCTGATCCACAAATAAGTGGATCCTGTTCCATACTTGTTAAGAAAAGGTCATACCCTACTTCAAAAGCTTTCAAATTGGTTCGAACGATTCATGAATGCATTCCAGCCAGTTGAGACCAATCAGGCCGGTAGAAGCACACAATTTCCTAAAATAAAAATCATTGAAGATGATAAAAAATACCTCATTACTTAGGGATGCATTCTAGCACTCCTTAATTAGCGAGCTTCTAAAAATGCGAGCATCCAACAATCCTTCCTAAATGACCCTACGAACAGGGTTTCTCCATTAAGCAAGACTGTCAGGAACTGGGTCGTTTTTAGCTCACCCGTACCTTGGCACTTAGATTTTACGAAAGAAACGAGAAGACAAGAATTAGTGTGGAGCCTTGGCGCGAAAAACACGAGTTGGATGGTTGGTTGCGCAGAGGTTTACTCGTTACCTTAAGAGACTCGTTTCAAGCTTCTATCTCCGCGGGTCAACATTTTATCGCATGTTTTTACCTCAGCCCGAGATTTTTTTTTCCAGTCTCCGGCAAACTGTACGCGAGTGAAGCCATCTTCACCCCGCCCGTAGTGCCAGGAGGCGACTTGCTTTATTTATTCGAGCAACTATCCGCGCTACCTGAGGCATGACGGAGGTATTCATAATCGCGAATCGCGGAATTTAAATTTCTCTTTGGCTTTTTTATTTGTTAATTGCAATGCGGACTCTTTCAGTTTTTAACTTAATAGGAACTCTTTCATAGGGATGTTTTAAATTTCTACGTAACAGTTGGAACTCTGTGAACCAGTGGGAAAATGACGAAACAGGATTTTAATGAATCAACTTGTCTCAACCTTTTAAGAGCATGTTTCAAGGGGTTGTAAATAAAACACGACAGATTTTAACCGGTTCTTATTGAATTCGGACAAATCGCTCTTCGAGGAATATGCTCTAAAGTATTTTGCACATGTTTGGAACTGGCTAAAATTAAATGAAAGCTTATTATAAGCAGTCAAGATAAAAAAAATTGCGCATTTTTTGTTGTTAAAAAATTTGTGATTCAGAGGTTCCTTATACCTCATGAAGTTTAAGACGTATTTCCCATAAAAAAGTACGTTTTTGTACATTTTTGACAGAATAGTCAATACAATTAATATCGAGTTTACCTGAAACATTCCTTTTGAAAATTAACCATAGAATACAAATCGATGAATTTGGTGAAAGATATGAGCTTGCTCATTTCTTTCGAAGTTGTTTGGTTGGTAGCACTTACTTGTTTGTGCTCGCAACCTAAAAGCAAAAAAAAGATTACTTTGATACTTAAGCCTAACCTATTAATAATTCGTAAATCTCGTATCGAATGACACCTGACATAAAAACACTTGACATAAATTTTCGATAAAAATTAAAGGATTTAATCCTTAGATAGTTTTAAAGTCAAAAGTTGGACAAATCGAAGGAACCAGTAAAAGATTAATCAAAGCAATTTAATTCCTTGAAAAACCATAATCCGTCAGCGGAGCAAATTGTCATCGCCATCTCAAAAGCACATTTCTTAATTTAACAATAGTAAGTAAATGGCAAGAAGCTGATTATATAATTCGTTTTTAATATTGCTATTCATAAAAAAATACTGGAGAACTTTTTCTTTAATACCAAGTCACTTTTTTCATTATGCAGTTTTTTTGCTAGTATCCTCTTTGTATTGGTTTCCCCTTTAGCCATTTTATCTTTGAATTGAGGTAGAAAGTCGCGGATTTTTCTGAATTTTTCAATTTATCAAATACAGTAGAAGTGCGATAAGTTTCTTCTTTCGGGACTATAGGGGCGGAAAATTCCAGGAATTGCAGACTTATCGGATGCCCTCTGTAGTAGCACGATATTAGGTTAGCGCATGCGTAAGACTGATGCGCATATCGTAAGTAAAATAGCACATGTAGTGGGAGACCCCAATTAGTGTGCGTGTTGTGCGTGTGATGACATTTTAAGGGGAGTGTAATCTTATTGGGCGGCAACTTATTGGACTTGTACTGTATAGCCAGGAAATAATAAAAAATAGGAAATGTCTACGCGTACAGAAAAAATCCATCTCAATGTACAAAAATTTCGGTACAAATAGCCCCTTTTTTAGCTCCCCTTATTCATATCGAAAAAATATGGCTACTTGCACTGAAATTTCGGTACACGTAGCAAATAATTTTTAAAGCAATTTATCATTATTCATGAAAATATTTCCTTAGAATAATCCTAAAAAATGTATGTTTTTTCTGAAATTTCCAACTTGTTGTCTAATTTTCGGTTCAACTGGGGTTTTAGTTACCCAGTATCAACAAGAATAATTGTTGGAAGAATTTAATGTTCATTAGAACTATCTTCACTTGGAGTAATTCGATAAAATTGCGATTTATTTTGAAATGTCAAACGTTTTGTCAATATTTCACATTAAGTGAGGTAATATTGGAACAAATTTACCAAAAATAATTGTTCAAACAATCGATAATAATTCATCATCAAAATATTATGTCAAAATAATGCTAGAAAGTTGCGTTTTTTTTTTTTTTTGAAATTTCCCATGCTTTTTGGCATTTCACTTACAAACTGTATACTGTTACGCAATTTTGCGTAATACTAACCCCCTTTTCAGCTCGTTCAGGGCTAATTTTTCGGATAAATTCTGAGTAAATAACATTTGAAATTTGCGTTTTTAATTGCAACACTAAGTTTACTGCAGAGCTTGAAATAAAAATTTAAAACAGCAAATTTTTTACTATAAGCCCCTTACCCCCCTTACTTGTTCCCTAAACAAAACAAGTTGTCATTGATAATAATAAACATATACCTATGCATAAGGAAATTAAAAACATATCTCCCAATGATTAATTGCTTTGAATTCCAGAGTGGAAAATAAGAAGTAAATAATTAATTTTTAAGTTTCTATTTCAGAGAAAATATATATACAAAAGAAAGAGACGTTTTAACAAAGTAATTGTCTTTCATCTTCATTTATTATTTACTCACAAAAAAAAAGGTTGACAGTATGAGAAAAATTCGCAAATTTCTAGCATTTCTCTAAGAGAAGATAGTTATAAATAATGATAATTAATTATATTTGATAAATTTGATCAACTATTTCCTCACTTTGAACGGAATGCTGACAGAAAATTGGAAATTAGAAAAAAAACTCAACTTTCTAGTATCAAGGGTTGTGAAAGAGATCAATTATTTCAACAAAATAATTAAACATTCTACCGGAGAGATGAATTTTCAACTAAAAATATGAATTTTTAACAAAACAAAATGATTTCCTAACAAAGTGGTCCATACAAAATTAAAAAAAAAAAAAATTGAATCCTTAGGCAAAGAAGATTAATTTTCAACCAACCAGTTGCATTTTCATCCAAGAAAGAGCAATTTCTACTAAAACAGATGAAATTTTAAATAAAATAGACAATTTAAAAAAATAGTTACATTTTTATCCCATAAGATTTAAGTTAAATTTTCAACACGAAAATATGAATTGAAAGAAAAGTAAATTTTTTATGAAAATAGTTGAATTTTCAACCAAAGAGACGAATTTTCAACAAAACGGTCAAATTCTTCACAGGGCAGTAAATTTTCAACCGAAAATAATGCCTTTTCAACAAAATTGTTGAATCTTTAACCTAATAGTTGCATTTTTATACGAGAAAGGTGAAATTTCTACTAAAATATATGAATTTTTTAATCAAAAAGACAAATTTTCAACAAAGTATAGTTTAATTTTCATCCAGGAAAGATTTCGGTTGACTTTTCAACAACAAAATATGAATTTTAAACAAAAAGTATATTTCCTACGAAAATTGTTGAATTTTTAACAAAACTGTGAATTTTCAACCAATCTGGCTGACTTTTTACCAAAATCGTTGAATTTTCAACCAAATAGTTGCATTGTTATCCAAGAGAGAATGAAATTTCTACTAAAACAGATGCATTTCCAAATAAAAAATACGATATTCAAAAGAAATGAAGTTCTATCCAAAACAGATACCATTTTGACTTTTCAACACGAAAACATTAATTATTATAATAAAAAAAATGAGGGAACTCATTTTTCTCATTTTATTTTTTTTTTCAAACTTTTTCTCGGGTGAACCTGGTTTTTCGTCATAGCCACGGACTAAGTCAAGTGACTGATGAGATCAGGATGTTATAAGTTATTTCAATACGTTGTTTGAAATCATTTACGATGATGTTGTAGGTACAAAATTAGAAGCATGATGTAGTTTTCAGTTTGGCTTCGCCGCTGTTATCCTCACACAGCGGCCGTGAGTGTTGAAGGTGACACCAGTCGCCTCTGGATGCATTTCTAGAGCTACCATGTATCACGCCATAGGTTCTTAGTCACTTGCTTCCTGATGGTCTAGGAAGTTCCTTACAATGCGACAGGTGTTTAATAAAACCGCCTTTTGAGTTGCCGCCAGTACCCTACTGACTCCTAAATGTTCAAGATGTTCAGTGCATCTTGCGTGCACATTGCCTGTAGCCGAAATCACAATAGGATGAATAGATGCATGTTTCACATTCCTCCATATTGCCTTAACTTCATGCCTTAGCTCGCTATACTTATGAATCTTGGTTGTATAGGTTGCCTGCAAATTGCGGTTGAGCGGACAAGCAATGTCGATGATGTAGACTCTTCCACCTTTTTTCTCTCGCATCACGATGTCAGGTCGATTGGCTCGGATGTAATGATTCGTCTGCATAGGAGCATCCCAATATAATATGTCATCTTCGTTTTCTAAAATGGGCATTGAAATGTATCTATAGAAAGGCATCCATTCTGTCAAGAGCCCTAGGTTTAAGGTAAGTTGTTGATGTACAATGCCCACCACATCATTATGTCTGCGCGTATAATCTCTTTGAGCCATTACCCGACAACCATCAATAATGTGCTCGATGGATTCGTTGGTATCTCCACATAATCGGCACCGGTCAACCACGTCTTGATGTAACACGTGTTTGCGATAATTCCTGATGCTGACAACTCTATCCTGAATCGCAAGGACGAATCCTTCCGTTTCTGGATACAGGAGTCCCTTTCTCAGCCAAATATTGGATGCCTCACTATCCACTTCATATTGATCTAGCGTTTTGGGGTGTTCGCTGTGGATGGCTTTCTGTCTCCATTGCGTTTTTAATTCCTCTATGGTTTCTGCCCTGATATTCAAGGCCTCCTCTGAGGACAAATTCAAGGGCGTGTAGTCAAGATCCGCTTTACAGATGGTGTTGTAAAGCGTAACATCTCGCTTTCTGTTAAAATAGCCTCGCAACTGTGTAACTTGTGACTCACACAGTTTTCTGACATCTACAATGCCTCTGCCCCCTCTATGTCGTGGTAGAACTACCCTTTCACTCTCCGAATTACGGTGGTGCATTCGGTGTTTCCTCATTTCTACGCGGATGATTCTGTTTAATCGTTCGAGGTCAGTGTTCGACCATTTGATGAGCCCAAAGGAGTACGTGAGAACAGGGATGGCGTAGGTGTTGATTGTCCTGATCTTGTTTGCCGAGTTAAGAGAACTCTCCAGAACCAATCTGAGTCTTGTAGTGAAGGCAGTCGTTAGGCTTTTCTTAACTATCGTATGCTGAATACCCTTAGATTCAAGAATACCCAGGTATTTATATGACTCGCCCTCAGCCATTGCCTCGATGTCATTCCCGAAATCGTTCTCTATCTCTGCGGTCCCTAATTCTCCTCTGATTATATGCACTGTTCGGCATTTATCCAGTCCAAACTCCATGTTGATATCATTGGAAAACTGCTTTGTAACATCAATCACTTGCTGCAGTTTCTCGTCCGAACTAGCGTATAGCTTCAGGTCATCCATGTATAGAAGATGGGTCACTTGATGACCATCCTCATTATCATTTACTCGGAACCCATGAGACATGCTATTCAAAGTTTTGCTCAGTGGGTTCAACGCTAAACAGAACCATAATGTACTGAAGGAGTCTCCTTGGAATATACCCGTCTTAATGCGTATTGATCTAGTTATCCTCGGTTGTCCATGATCAAAATACTTGATTCTTGTACCCCAAAGCATCACCGCACGACTTAGGAAGTCAATGATGCATGGACAAATTTTGTATACTTTTAAGACTTCAAGCAAATAGTCATGTGGTACGGGAGGAAACGCTTGCTTGTAGTCAATGTATGCCATGTGCAAGTTCCTTTGGTGTTTACGAGCTTGCGTCATGGCAACAGCGTCTATGGTGACTAGATCTTTACTGCCTCGGGAGTTTTTACAACATCCTTTTTATTCTTCTGTAAGGATGTCATTCTCGTCACAGTGAGAATAAACCTTATCTGCTATGATAGCTGTAAGACATTGATATATTGTTGGAAGACAGGCTATCGGTCGAAATTCAGATGGATTATGAGCGTCTGGTTTTTTGGGCAACATATACGCAGTACCCTGCAGCATAAAGCTTGGCATCAGATCTGGATGTTCGATGATCTTCTGAAAACACCGTGCCAACGCAGGATGCACACTAGTCAGGTACTTATACCAGAAATTGTGCACCATGTCCGGACATGGAGCTTTCTTGTTACATGCTTTTTTCAAAACCGCTGAAACATCTAAAGCTGTGATGTTCGTCAGCTCCATTTCAGGGTTATTGCTTGCTCTTGCTTTCTTTAGTTATAACCACGCAGTGTCCAAATTGCTTCTGTTAGTTTTTCCCCAAACGTCTGACCAATAGTTAGTTATTTCTTCCAATTGAGGGACTTCGGTGTCTTGCTGGTTATTTTGCTGTACACTCAGTTCACGATAGAACCTTCTTTCGTCTGTCGGAAAGGTTCGATTTTGTTGCCTTCTTGCACTACTTTTCTTGTACCGACGCAGTCTAGCAGTAAGAACATCAAGTCTCTGCCGCTGGGAGTCTATAATCTCATCCAATATTGCTGGTGTCAATGTCTCGATGTACCGAGGGTGGATGATTTTAATAACATGGTGTATCAGCTTTCTGGTTCGATTTCCTTTTTTATATTGAGTCAGTCGACCCAATTTGCACCTTACTTTGCTGACATCCATATCCAACCTGATCTTCCATGACGGATCTCGCTCCTGTCTTGGGGCGAAGACTGCATTTATAGGCCTAGTTCTGCGGCCCAACGTTCTAACGTTTACCACTGCTGCACAGTATACAAGAGTTTGCACATCTAACGCATTTTGTGTTGCGTTCAAATGCATAGATAAAACCTTGCTGTTTAGGTGTTCTATTAGTGCACGCAGATCATTTGTGATGTTCATCTTGGGCAGTGAATGCCTTTGTGTTGGTTCTACATGTCTGAACTCTAGTAGAGCATGACCAAAATTCCTTTCAAGGTGCTGTAGATTTTCTGGGACTTCGCTGTTTATATCATCGTTTATGATATCCGGATGTGGTTCTAGTCCATCCGGTACTTGATGTTCATTATACCTAGCACCTATGTCTTCAGCTGCAATCAAGTTTTCGTTTTCCACATCTTCCAATGGAAGTTCATCAATAGGAAGCTGCTGTTCCACTTCCATTTCGATGGCAGCTATTTCAACAGCCGAAAGCAATTTGTTCACAGATATTGAGCGTTTTTGATCTGCTAGATTCTGCTCATTTATTCTTGTGGCTAGCCCTGAGTACTTGAGTAAGAAGAGACGATGATGTTCTCTCCTTACACTTTGCCCACTTTTCTTTGCCAAAAAATAAAAGCGCATCACATCTCTGTTCATATTGTAAGTCCATTTTAATCGCTTCCTTGGTTGTTGAACTTCGGCTTCTGGCACTGGTTGTATGAGGCCATCTACCTCCGGAGGATGTGGTGGTGCTGGATCATCACCAGGTTGAGGAAGAACATCAATTGCCACTGCTTGTTCGTGTGACGCAGCTTCCTCTAACTGCTGTTCATTGCCGTTGTACTTCCACTCCAAATCAACCTGCTGTTTAATCTCCATTGCTCGATCTTCTGAGATGAGTAGATTAGTCCTGATGTCCTTCACCTTAGCGATAAGATCTCTCAATGCGACTTTCTCTATTTGAGGATACTTTGCGGCAAATTTCGTTCTGAAATTTTGTCCTTTTTTGCGTGATGTTTCAAACTTCGCACTTTCATAATAGAGACGCATCAATTCCTCATTCATTGTGGTATCCCACTTGATGCTCTCCCACGGTATTTCTGTTGAAGTGGTTGGCTGCAAATAGCTCACGCTAACCAAAGCATCCTCAGCAGAAGCACTTGATGTTTCACTGCTTACCGTATGTCGCAGATGTTCTTGCTGGCCAGCTGTTTGATTAGTGAGATCTGCCTGACCATCTCGCAGCTCACCACCACCACCGTCCCGCATGCTGTGGCCCCCAGCGGTGGCTCCAGGGACGCCCCAACGATCCTCGGGTAGCGACAAGCGTTTCAAAATTTTTAAAATACTCTCCGTTACCATTTATGGGTTTTGGTGTTCCTCTTAGTCACTTTCCTCTTCGTTTTCTGCCTGTCTGGCATGGGAAACCCTGTCAGTAGCAATGCTACGGCCAACATAGCCTTCAAATTCATGAGAGGAAAGCTCAAGCCCTACCGCGACGACGACGCGAGAACACCTTCGGTATAATATACAATAATTCGGTATAACATAAATAATGTATAATAAATAAATTATTATTATTATTATTATTATTATAGATTAGCAGTTTGAGCTTGAAAGTTCATTGCCTCATCTACCCGAGGCCGCCACACTTCTCTGTCTTGTGCATTCTCCATCCAGTTTAAGTAATCATGTCCTAGTTCTTTTAGATCATCCCTTACATTTTTCTCCCATCTGTTTCTCGGTCTGTCTAGGGGTCTCTTACCAGTCGGTCTCCCTCTAAAAACTTGCGTCACTGTTGTTTCATTGCCCATTCTTGCTACATGCCCCACCCATCTTAATTTACGCGCTTTCATTACTCTATAAATATTTACTGACCCGTAGAGGGCATGCAGTTCATTATTATGCAGTTTTCTCCATTCGCCGGTCTCTTCGTCCCTTTTTGGACCATAGATTTTTTTAAGTACTTTATTCTCGAAGACTCTAAACCTATTCTCTTCTCCTTTCGTCAGCGCCCAGGTTTCACACCCGTACATGATGACCGGCATTATTATCGTTTTGTAAATTCTCACTTTGATGTTTCTAGATAGCGATCGCGATTTTAGTAGCGTGTTCGCTGCATAAGAGCACCCATTGCCGGCGTGCAGCCGCGCATTGATTTCCGTTTTAATCTTATTTTCGATAGTTATAATAGACCCGAGGTATTTAAACTCGTTTACCCTTTCGAATTTCATATTTCCGGCCATTAGATCCCCGTCTTGATTGCTTTGTTCGCATCTGACAACGGTCATATATTTTGCCTTCGATTCGCTAACTTTCAAGCCAATATCTTTGGCTTTTGTGATCAAGATTTCTGCATTTTTAGCTACCGTTTCTTTATCATCCCCTAGTAAGTCCAGATCATCCGCATATCCAAGAATTTCTATTACCCCATTGAGGGTAGCACCGGTCGGATTCGCCTGCACTTGCCTAACCACGTATTCTAAAACTAACTTAAAAAGGACGCACGAAAGTGCATCGCCCTGTTACAGGCCATCGCGGATCGAAAACTCTTCAGATAAACTACCGTTTACGCGTATTCTATCCCTACTGCCGCTTAAGCAAATTTCTATAAGTCTAACCAATTTTCTTGGCACACCCAAGAACTCTAGGATCCAGTACATTCGCGCGCGTATAATAGAGTCGTAAGCTTTTTTAAAATCGATAAATAGCTGATGCACTACTTCATTAAATTCCCATTTCTTTTCCAGCAGTTGTCTAATTGTAAACATTTGATCGCTTGTAGATCGATTTTGGCGGAATCCACACTGGTAATCCGCAATGATTTCCTTGGTAAAAGGAGTTAGTCTACTCAGGATTACATTAGACAGGATCTTGTAGCACGGAGGCACAAGTGAAATTCCCCGATAATTGTTACAGTTAGTTTTATCGCCTTTTTTAAAGATGGGAATAATGATAGATTGTGAGGCAATGGCCTTCATTTTTATCAGTTCTGACGGTAGGTCATCGATGCCCGCGGCTTTGTTATTTTTCAACTTCTTTATGGCCATTTCTATTTCTATATCAGTAGGATCGTTAATTAATAGATCAGCAGTGTATATTTCGCCGAGATTACCTTCAACGGGGGCTTCGCGTACATTTAATAGTTTATCGAAATAGCCTTTCCATAAATTCAGTCTCTCTGTCGTATCGGCTACTAGATTGCCATTTTCGTCCCTCATTACTTGCGTTCTATTTTGAAAGCCTTTCTTTATGAAATTGATTCCCCTGTACATCTCACGCGGGTTATTTTGTTTATTATGCGCTTCTATTGCTAGTATTTCATTCTTTTCCCACTCCCTTTTCTTGGATCTATAGAGCCTTTTTGTACTTTTGCTAATCTCGAGATATTTCTTATGTGTTTGATCGCACTTATTTTGTAAACTACTTTTCGCGGCTGTCTTTATCGCCTTTTTCATATTGCTTCACAGGGTTTCCGGGTCCTCCTCGCAATTATTGTTGTTATCGTCTCTCTGTTCTTGGAGAGCGTCGAAACTATTAGAAATCTCAACTTGATAGTTTAATGTTTCTGTTGCTGTTTTGAACTCATCGATATTGAAACGAACTGTTGGATTTTTGCGACTTGTTTTCTTATTTACCGCTAGCCTAGATCTTAGTTTTACTATCACGAGAAAATGGTCTGAATTTAAATCCGCTCCGCTATACGATCTTATATCGAGAATGTTTGTATGACGTCTTCTGTCAATTAGAACATGATCAATCTGATTATGAGTGTTACCATCTGGTGATGTCCAGGTGGCCTTATGTATATTTTTATGCTTGAAGCATGTGCTTTGGACAACGAGGTTCTTTGAAGCTGCAAAGTTTATTACTCTACTTCCATTATCATTACTGACGTCATGCAAACTTTCTGATCCTATTGTAGGCCTATGCATTGGTTCTTTTCCAATTTTCGCGTTGAAATCTTCTAATACTATTTTTGCGTCAAACGTTGAGAACTTGTCAAAAACCTGCTCGATTGTTTCGTAAAAAAGATCTTTAGTGTCTTCGTCTTTATCCTCGGTGGGGCAGTGCACATTTATTAATACGTGTTTGCTGAAATTACCCTTTAGTGCAATGTATGATAGCCGATCGTTAATGAATTGCATGTCGATAACCGCTTGCGAAATTCGTTTATTAATAAGAAAACCGGTCCCAAGTCTGAACTTCTTAGCTCCCCCATAGTGAAAAGTATAGCTAAAATTGTAATTATCAACAAAAAATCAATTGTCTACGAAATAGTTGAATTTTCAACAAAGCAATGGAATTTTCCAGGAGAAAGGATGAACTTTTGAACGCAATTGTTGAATTTTTCTACCAAACAGTTATATTCTCATCTAAAAGAGATACAATTTCTACTAAAACAGATAATTTTTTGAATGGAAAATGTTTTCAAAAGAATTGTCGAATTTCCATACAAAAAAGGATTTCTGTTTGAATTTTCAACATCAAAGTATGAATTTCAAACAAGAAATAAGTTTTCTTGAAAGTTCTTGAATTTTCAAACGAAAAAGACAAATTTCTAACAAAACAGTTGAATTTTCATCCAAAAAGATCTAAGTCTTGCTTTTAACAACAAAGAATGAATTTTAGAAGAAAAATTAATTCTCCACGAAAATACTTGAATTTTCAACTAGAACAGTATATTTTTCAACTAAGAAGGATGGCTTTTCAACAAAATTGTGGAATTTTTAAACAAACAGTCGCATATTAATCCAAGAGAGATGCAATTTCTACTGAAATATACAGAAAGACCAATTAGAGAAAAAATATTTGAATTTTTTTCCGAAAGAGATATCAGTTGATTTTTCAGTGCTTAATTATGGATTTTACACAAAAACTAAATTTTTGACGAGAATACTTGAATTTCCAGCTCAAAAAGACATATTTTCAACAAAAAAGTTGCATTTACAGCCGGGACGAATTCTTCATTTTACCTGACCATTCATTTTCAAATACCAGGTACATAATCCAATAACATTGTTAACCTATAATCCTTTATAAACAAAGTAAAACAATTTCAAATTAAAATGAAAAAATTTCTAATTTATTCCTCTTGACAGTTATTCAAAGTCATAGAATTCCTCTTCCGTTTTCAAGACTTTTTCTTGAATCCCTGGCCCTACCCTAACCAATTATAAATAGTTATAAACCATTATAAATTTTTTTGAAAATTGTGTTTATTATCTTTAATTAAGTGTTTCGTTGAGAGCAGGCGAATTGAGAGAAAATTTGAACACCTATGCACATACTCGAAATTTTTGAAATGAAAATTCTTTTTGGACGAGAGTGAATTGAAAAAAGGACCGAACGTACGAACGGAAGTCTGTTTCTCGCTTACAATTGTACTTTCTATAACTTCTTTCTGTAAACGCGTGCCCCTTTCGTGTGGCTATCCGCAATTGCTCTTAAGACTCCTCTTCGATATCCCCACGATTCCCACGCTGAGCAAATCATACATATGCTCTCTCTCTCTACACTCTTGTACCATGAGATATCCCCACTACTCCACCACTATGCAAGCACCTTTGCACTCATGGGCGCCCTCAATGCATTAGAGTACACGCGTCTTTTGTAGTCACACTAGCACTCGCGCTGCGGCGAACGGCCGGCACACGCTTTTTTTTTGTTCCGAGACCTCTATCTCGAAAACTATAAAAGCTACAAAAACGTGGTTGCTTCCGTTCAATTCAGCGATAACTTTCCATCCGAAGCCCATGAACATAAACACAAAATATGTACTTATTCTCATTAAAAAAAAAAACGAGTTTGTATGCAAATATTATCAACTGAAGGGTTCAGGGAAATAACAAGAGACTGCTAAAGTTTGGGAGCAGTATAATGAACAAACTAGTTATAACTTTATAATGATTCACATAAAAATAACATTTTGCAATAAGTATTCAACAAAATACATCTTTACTTTTGGCAAACAAAAATGAACTATATTAGGTAGGTACTAGTTTTGCCGCGCAAAAGTCCGCAAGAAAGCACTTTTCCACTTTGGAATTCAATTGCTTACTGTTCGGATGACTGAAAAAAATCGACCGTGGCGCTTTCGTGTGTCTTGTGGCTTGATTTGAAAATACAGGGGGCGCGTTGGGCAGTTCCATTTAAAATAATGAGTTGCCGCCACTTTGGAAAAAATTGCGGTCCTTTTGCCGCGTACGCGAGTACTTGAGGGTTAAGATCGTAAATGAGTTCATGAGAAGAAGCCAATCAAAGTAAAAGGAAGTCGAACAGGTAACAAAGGGGTCCTCGCACTAACAGTTGAGCAGTCCGTATCTGTGTGAAGGATCGAGAAATATGAATGAAAACAACGGCTGACTACGGCCGACTACGCTCAAACATAAACGATAGCAATTGATAATAATTACAGTAGGTGTTATTTTCCTGTTTTATTACGACTTATAAAACGAAATTGAAAAAGGTTTGGAAAAAATATAAAGCAAAACTGTCTAATCGCGCTCAGACACGATGCGTGAGAGTGTTGGTGCAAGAGTTCCAGAAAATTCAATTTTAATCATGAATCAATTGGGATTTTTTATTCGATAGGGGAATTCTTCATTATCCAGAATCAAGAAAAACCAGAAAATCTATTTCTTGGTCCTAAGGCTGGTTTATTCGTTCCACGTCACATATGATGCCAAGCGCACGTTAATTCTCACTTCTGCCGTGTGATTCTACTGCCACACACATTCTTTCCTATTTTGTGCTAAAAATAGGAAACTCCCTACTAAGTACCTTATCAGTATATTTTGAGAACCTCGAAGAATATAAGGACCGTAGCAATATTCTGTGGGATGTTGCAGCCTTCCAAGCATGAATATATAAACACACACAATGTATACTTTAGATTCCTGATGTAGGAGCGCCCCCATACCGCTTCCTATTGTATCATGATTTATGTGTGCTAGCCGGTCGGGTGTCAACAGACTATTGATTAAAATACACATACCTGCCTATATAACCACCTAGTGGCACTCTTCCCTGGAATTCGATCCCCTCGTTGAGTTCAACCATCGACAAAAAAAGGAAGCAAAAAATTTGAAGGGCCATCAACTTGGAGACTTTAATCAATTTTAATTGTGGTTCTAAGCTGTAGAATGCTCGTCACTTCTTGATCACACCCAACTTAAATAGTTTTCAAACTGATAACAAGACTTTTGGAAAGAGTATATTATTTATTAAAAATTATCCTAGGGATCGTTTATGATCTACGTTACCAATTTTAGAGGGTGGGGTTGGGTCATGCAGAAAACCACGGCTGGTAAAAGCTTGTGAGGGGGGGGGGGGGCTCTAGAGAGAGAGAGTAACATTACGAACTGAGATAACGTTTAGTACGTTTCTCAAAGTTGAATTTTAAGAAAGTTTGCGACTTCTGTGAAACATGTCCCAGCACCGTTACAGTTCAATAAAAACTTAGTTTAAAAATTACTTTCATCTCTTAGACTTTACACTGTTTCCCAGTGTTCCCTTTATTTCAATTTTCAGAGAATATCTGTGCTTCTCATGTTTTTAAGTGATTTCGCCTTTTTCTCGATTTTTCCATTCAATTTTGGTTATGGTTAAAAATTCTACTATATGATGGAAAACTTGCTTATTTTGTTGAAAATTCAGTTATTTTGATGGAAACTGATCTTTTGTGGTCAAAAATTCAACAACTCGTTTAAGAATTTTACTGCTTTGTTAAACATCAATTCTGTTTTTTGCAAATTCATCATTTTAGCTGAAAATTCATCTTCAGAGTGGAAAATTGAACCAGTTTTTCTACACTGATAATATAAATATCGCACTGTCTGTTGTTAAGGAAGTTTTCGTAAATCTTACCCCTTTTCAAGCTCGTTCAGGTCTAACGTTACGGAAAATTCTGTTACTCGAACCCCTTTTCCAGGTCGTTCAGGGTTAACGTTACAGAAAATTCCATAACCATAGACAGTGTCATTAAGCATTTTAATATTGGTTGAAAATTTATATTTTTAATAGAAGATTCATCTTTTCTATTAAAAAATTCAAATATTTGGTTAAAAATTCATGTATTTTGATGAGGATTCAACTATTTTGCTGAGAATTTTTGTTGTCTGATAGAATTGAAAAGTTTTTCATTTCAAATTAAAAATGCTCTTCATTAAAATATCAAATATTCCAGGATTCGTTGAGAATTCATATTTTAGGTTTGAAAATTGAACTAGTTTGTACAAATTTGTCTTCTTGGCTTGAAGATTCAACAATTTGATATAAAATTGAAGTGTATAGTTGAAAATTAACTTTTTTGTTGAGAATTCTTCTTTCTCATAATTAATTCTTACTTTGAGTTTGAAAATTCAATTGTGTTGTAGAAGATACGTATTTTTGTTTCAAAATTCATATCTTCATATACACCACCTTTTCTGGTCTAAAATGGGACTATTTGGTTGAGAATTCATCTTTTTTATCAAAATTCAATAACGTTGGTAGAAAATTGAAATGCATGATTAAAATTTAAACTACTTATTAAAAAAATTAACTTTTTGTTAAGAAATTATTTTTTATTGTTAAAAGTTCATAGTGTTGTTTTAAAAGTTCCACTGTTTTGTCAAAAATTTGTCTGTTTTTTTTTAATATTCATATTTTTGGGTAGAAAATGAAACCTTTCCTTAATTCATCTCATTGGCTGTGGATCTAATTATTTTAGTGAGAATTCGTGTTTTGCATTAATTTCAACAGATCAATTTTTCTGGTCAAAATTTATTTCTTGGAACTGAAAATTTAACTATTCCATTTTTGGTTAGACAATTTTTTTTCACAATTCAACTATTTTGGTAGAAAATTCAACTGACTGAAATTCCGTTCTAATGATCAAAGATTAAACTATTTATTTTTGAAATTAACTTCTTTATAGAAAATAATTTAAAAAAAATGTAAAGTGTCGAATAAAAAATTGAACTATTTATTTGAAAAATTATCTACTTGGTGGAAAATTACTTTTTTGTTGTTGACAATTTGTAGTGTCGGTTTAAAAATTCAACTGTTTTGTGCAAAATGTATATCTTTTTTTTTAAGTTCGCCTTTTCACTTAGAAAATTAATCCTCGTTTATCAAATTCATTTTATTGTCTGTGGATCCAACTATTTTATTAAAAATTCGTATTTTTTGGTTGAATTCAATTGGTGAAAAATTATTTCTCTTTCATTGAAGATGAATTTCTTGAACAGAAAATCTAACTATTCCGTTTTTGGTTGAAATTTTTTTTTAAATTCAACTATCCGGTTGAAAATTCAAACATTTTAGTAGAGAGTTAAACTTTTTTTTTATGAACAATACAATTGTTTTGTAGAAACTTTATGTAATTTGTTAAAAATTCGCCTTTTTGGGTAAAAAAAACGAGCTACGTTTTTGAAAATTGCTCTTATTGGCTATGGTTTAACTATTTTGTTCATGATTCGTCTTTTTTATTCAATCTAACTGGTAGAAAATTCGATTCTTGGTTATAAATGTAACTATTCAATTTTTATTGGAAAAACTATTATTTTTTTGTTTGAAAACTCAACCCTTATAATAGAAAATTATACTTTTCTATATTGGATAGAAAACATAACCGTTTTGCAGAAAATTACTATATTTTGCTGAAAATTCATCTTTTCGGATAGGGAATTAATCTTGTTTTTTGAAAATTGATCTTACTGGTTGTGGATTCGACTTCTTCTTCAATTAATCGTATTTTTTATGCAATTAACTGGTAGAAAATTCATTTTCATATTGAAAATGTAACTATTTCATTTTTGTCACAAAATTTTTTTATTTTCTTGAAAATCCAACTATTTGGTTAAAATTCAACTAATTTGATGAAAATTAAGCTATTTGGTTAAAATTAAACCTTTTATTTGAGGAATGAACTACTTGGTAGAAAATTCGTAGTGTTGGGTGGAAAATTAATTTATTTTGTTGTGAATTCATCTTTTTGAACAGGACATTATTCTTCATGTTTGAGAAATTATTATTTTGACTGAGGATTGATCTATTTTGTTAAAAATTCTTATTTTTCACTTGAATTTAACAATTGAAAATCAGTTTTTTTTCATTGTTTAATTAATTTTCCAAACTAAAACTGTAAATATTTCATTTTCGGCTAAAACGTATAATTTTTAGTTCACACATTCAACTATTTGGTTGAAAATTCATCTCTCTTGACTAAAAATTACCTTCTTGGTAAATTTTTATTTTCGTAGGTTTAAAATTCAACTATTTCGTTGAGTCATCTTTTTCAGTCAAAAACTGAACTGTTTTGTTGAAAAATTGTCCTTTCGGAATAAAAATGTATACATTTATACATGACATACACAACATTAAATCTTTTGTTGAGAATTCATCTTTTTTGTTCGAGAACTGAACTATATTTAGTTAGAAATTAAACTATTTTGTTTGAAATTTCAGTGTTTTGTTGAAAATTCAACTATTCCATTGAAGCCTTCTTTGAGGACGTAAATTCTACTCACAATAGAACAACGCAATAGAAAAGCGAAAAACACACAGAATAAACTTAATATCCATGTACAGCCACTAGCGCATATTTTTATCCTTTCTTACATTAACTCACAATGTTACAAGGAACTCAACATACTTTTTGTTTTGTGTAAAAGTATACAAATATGCCCTAACGGACCCAGTGAACGTGACGGTCACTTTACGATCACGCAATTGCGTAACCGTTCCATTCGCGCGTTCCGCTAGGGAATTGAGACTGAAAATAAAAATAACAGAGAAAAATGAACTGTTAACAGGTGACAAGGCTCAGGTGCGTCATCTATCTCTGAGAACTTTGCTTCCTGATACCCCGGGTTATATGACCTACGAAGGTAGTACAACACATCCCGGATGTTGGGAGACTGCAGTCTGGCTCGTCCTGAACAAACCTATTTACATCACCGCCCAGGAAGTATGCTAATTTTGTAAAACTTATTTCCTCCTTTCAGGATACGATTTTCTGGACATAAATTGATTTTCGACTTCTTTGTTCAAAGTTGTACGCCTTGAGGAGACTGATGCAGGGACCGGACAACTCACCGAAGGCACCCCTCGGGAACAACTCCAGACCACTGCAGGGACTCCACCACAGAACTATCAGAACAAATATTGATTTCCACAAGGTAAGACAAAGTCCAAGTTCAACAAACCATTGGACCATGGTTGGGGATAACTCAGAACAAAGATAATAAAAAAAAGTTATGACAGTTTATTACAGTTCGGGACATGTTTTATACAGTTTAGGTTTAGATCCATACCACAGAAAAAACTGAAGTTAAGTTTTGTTGCATGTAAAATGTTCAGCTGTTAAAGATTACGTGCTATTTGGCGAAAGTTTATCTTACAATGGAATAAAAGCTGTCGGTCTGCTACGTCCTTCGCAGCAATGGAAAAACGGCGCAAAGCATACGTGAAAAGCTATAAATCAGGACACTAGATTCAGAAAGACTTTTTACTTGCCTAATTGTTATTTTAAAAATAATTAGACTTTATATATACTTCCTGCCACAGTCGGTATTGTTGGTTAGGAACAAAACCAAAAAGTAGGAACCGAATTATATTTGAAGTTGGAACATTCAGTGGCGGATCTAGGTATTTGAATTCAAAGTAACAATATTTGAAAAAACAATTTGAAGGACTAAAAAATCCCGGAAAATAAAATTCCCGACTCTTTCAAATTCCCGAATAATAAAATTTTCGAATATGTAATAAAATTTCCGATTAATAAAATTCCCGAATAATGAAATTCCCGTCTTGGAAAATTCCCGAACAGTTTATGATATCACCGAAAGGGATAATTCCCAATAGCTTATAATATTACCGAATTTGAAAATTCCCGACAGAAAATTGCCAAATTATAAAATATCCGAACTAGAAAATTTCCGAATTTGAACAAATATAATAATGAAATATTTTTATCAAGAAAAAAATTATTTTTAATGTTTAAAGTTTCTAAAATTATTCGTTAGCTCTGAAATAACAATAATTGAAAAAAATATATTTCTGGATGGAAATTGTCTTCAAATATTGTTATTTTAAATTCATACAATAATTTTAGAAACCTTGAAGAAGAAAAATATTTTTTCTTAGAAAAATATTTGATTATTGTATTTTTAAAAAATAAATAATATTGATATAAAAACAATTTTTTTATTGTTTCCGGAGTTTTGTAATGCAAGAATTTTCCAGTTCGTATATTTTATAATTTGGAAATTTTCTAGCGGGAATTTAAAAATTCGGTAATATAATAAACTGTCGGGAATTTTCCATTTCGGTAATATCATAAACTGTTTGGGAATTTTTTATTCGGAAATTTCATTATTTGGGGAATTATATTATTCGGAAATTTCATTTTTTAGGATTTTTCAATCGCTCAAAAATTTTCATCCAAAAATATATTTTTTCAATAATTTTCATTTTGAATTCAAACAATAATTTTAGAAACTTTGATCAGAAAAAAATATTTTTTTATATAAATATTTGATGATTGTATTTTTAATAAATAATATTGATTGAAAACCATTTTTCCATTGTTTCGGGAGTTTTATAATTCAGGAATTTTCCAGTTCGGATATCTTATAATTCGGCAATTTTCTATCGGGAATTTTCAAATTCGGTAATATTATAAACTGTCGGGAATTTCCTATTTTGGTAATATCATAAGCTGTTCGGAAATTTTTTATTCGGGAATTTTCCAGTTAGGGAAGTTTATTACATATTCAACAATTGTATTATTCGGGAAATTCCCAAATCGAGAATTTGAAAGAGTCATGAATTTTATTTTCTAGAATTTTTCAGTCGTTCAAAAATTTTCATCCAAAAATATATTTTTTCAATAATTGTTGTTTAATATTCACGCTGTAATTTCAGAAAATTTAAACATGACAATTTTTTCGATACAAATATTTGATCATTGTATTTTTAATAAATAAACAATATTCACACAAAAAATTTTTCATTCGTCTAAATTCGGGAATTTTATCATTGGGGAATTTTCTAATTATTTGGATATTCTAGAATTCGGCAATTTTTTGTCGGGAATATTCCAATTCGGTAATATCATAAACTGTCGGGAATTCCATCATTCGGGAGTTTTTCATTTCGGTAATATTATAAACTGTCCGGGAATTTTATTATTATGGAATTTTCCTATTCGGGAATTTCATTATTCGGAGATTTTCTAATTCAGGAATTTTACAGTCTCGAGAATTTTTCAGTCTTCCCGATTTTTCAAGATAAGTGTATGTGGATATTATTTTTCATTTCGAGAAAGCTATTTAATTAAATAATAAAATCATTACACATTTTTTATGGATTTTATAATTTAATTGAATAGTTTTCAGAAAATAAAGAATAATATCCAAATACACTCATGGTGAAAAACCGTTTTTTTCTGAGTTTTGAAAAAAATAAATTTTTGTCCCAATGCAATTGGTATTATTGTTCATCCCTCAGCTTGCAAACATCTTTGATTTCACCCACCTAACCTGAAATACCTGATAGAATATACTTAAATTCCCATCAATATTATCTTAATATAAAATTTTATCTACAGTAGAAAATTAAGATTTTCAACTTATATTCAATATTCTTGATAAATATTTATTTAATAACTTTTTAAAATAAAATTTTACGACTCAGGGTTCCCTCGTACGTAACAAAAATTCTGAGTTCAAAACATTATTCAAAAAATGAAACGTTAAATAATAATAATTTGAAGCATGAAATAAGGTCGATAGGAGTTTCTGTTGTTCAGAAATAATCTTTTAGCTTTGATATTTTACTTCGTAAAAAGGCTTTTTTATATTGGACTGCAATACCGACGGATCTCGAAACTTTCAAAACGGAAATTCATATCTCATAACTTGTGAATTATGTTTAAGATCATAGTAAATATGGCGACTTTTACGAATGTTTTCGAGTGCTTTATTGACAGTCATCAAAAATATATAACCATTCGTCCGCGATAAGTGCAATTATTTTTAAAATGGAATGGTAATAAGTGCAATGTTTTTAAAAGTCTCGTATCCTGATTTCCAGACCAATTCCATTCATACTTCACACTGTTCTTTGCACTGCTGTGAACTACATAGCAGAAGACGCTTTTTTTACTGACAAGCAACTGATAAATTATTCCGAGATGGTTTAAAAACACGGAATTATCTTAATTTCATGTGAAGTTTATTCGACCAGGTTAATTTATTTGCAGCGACACTTTCGTCGGAAATCGATGTAAAGTTCATCTTCTGTTTTTTCTGTGACGATTAGGGGCCATTCATTAATTACGTTAGGGTCCCGAGCGCGGGGGGGGGCGGGGCCCGCTTAAAACCATTCTTACGTAGTGTCTTACTACGTCACTTATTGTTTCAATTTGAACGATCACAGTAGGTACTACTATTTCCAAGGACTAATATATTTTTTTCAAAAAATAAAAATCTTTTGTTTATGTCAAATAACAATTTGTTTTAGTTTTTCTAATGATATGGAACTATTCAACGCTATTAACAAAAATTCCAAGTTAAATCTTACGCAAGAAAGGGGCGGCGCCGTCGAGAAATCTTCTGTATCCTTACGTGTACGGGGGGGGGGGGTCAAAATGGTCAAAATCGCCCTTACGTAATTAATGAATGGCCCCTTATCTATCAAAAACTTATACTGAAACTGTTTCGAATTGTCCCTAACATGTGCAAAAAAGTTTGAAATTGGTGGTACCAGAACTTATTTCAAATAATTTTCAAAGTATTCCTAATGATAGAATATTATTTTAGAGTGTCTGAATTAGTTCTAAAGTCGCTGGAATATTTCACAACTCGTTTAGAACGTACAGTGGGATGAAATAAAAAAAAATATGTTTCAAGGTAACTTTAAGAAGGCAATTCTTGACCGATTTTTGATTTTTTTTTAATCAGGCATTCAGATATGAAGAGATTTATGCAGAGCGATTTTTCAATTTTTGTTTGTGTAAGCATTTGTGTCAATGCAAGTAGCAAAGAATAGTCGATTTTAGTATCGCTTGACTAAATGCACTGGGGTTTTTTGAAAGCGAAAAAATTATCATCTGGCAAACTTAGTTGTCATAAATCAATTAGGTAAACAAACATTTAAAGGTAAAGAGAAATCGGCTTTTCTCTTAATTTTGTTAAAATTATGCTTTCAGTGATGCTTAATGATAAAAATTTCTAATCAAATGTTTTTTATTAGTTTTATTAACAAATTATATGAACAAATTCCCAGTGCGGACTTTTTAAAGTAGAAAGGAATGGATTTTTCTCTTAATTTTCCTTTAAGGACGTCATCAGTGATGCTGAGTAATGAAAATTTGTCATCTCAAACTATTCATAATTAAAGAAAAAATGATATGGCAGTGTGGATACTTGAAGCAGATAAAAATAGTTTTTCTTGTTCATTTTGTAAAAATTATGCTGTCGGTGGTGTGTAATTACGAAAATTTGTGATCCGATATTTTGTTTGAATTTTATAATCTAATTACATAAATAAATACACAGTGTGGACTAGGGTGGTCCAAAAATGCATTGCAAAAATTTTTTTTCGAATTTTTATCGGGACACCCCCCAAATTTGTTCGAATCCGCACAAAAATAAATGCGTTTTTTTTGTTTAAAAAAAAATTGATATTTAGGGGTGGCGCAAGCCCCATGAAGTTTAACATGTATTTCCCATAAGAAAAAAAGACGTTTTTGTAAATCTTATTCAGAATCCTCAATATTATCTCAATCGAGTTGAAACTCAACATTTCTCTTCATAATTAGCCATAGAATACGAACAAAATATCACTTTTCAAATATCACCCCCATAAGTCTGTTTTATAGGGTCCCAAAGAAACCCCATAAGTGAAAACATGGGTTTTGCGAGTTTTTGGCGCTAATTATGATTTTTTTGCGGTTTTTTTTAACGCGAATTGTTTCTAATACATAAAGTATGACTTTATACTGAAAATCATATATTTTAATGAATTTTTTAAACAATTTATTATTGTTTTTAGCAATTTTCTCATAGAATGTAGTTAGAAAGACGCGGTTATTTCACAAATTTTCCATTTGTTGTCAAATTTTCAAATCGAGGGAAGTGATATTTCACCAATGTTAACAATAGTGATTGTTTAAACAATTTATTATAATTATAAATAATATTATATTTGAATAATGCTAGAAAGGTGCGGCTTTTTTTTGTTTCTAGCTTTTTGTCCAATTTTCATCCTTGGTGAAGTAATAATAAATTCAAGTTAACAAAATAATTGTTTAAACAATTTATTATAATTATTAATAATATTATATTTGAATAATGCTGAAAAGATGCGGTGTTTTTTTTAAATTTCTGGTTTTTTGTCCTCTTTTCATTCGGAGTGAAGTAATAATGAATTCAAGTTAAGAAAATAATTGTTTAAACAATTCATTGTACTTATTAATAATATTATAATTGAATCTAGAAAGATGCAGTTTTTTTAAATTTCTGGCTTTTTGTATAATTTCCATTTGGCGTGAATTAATAATGAATTCAAGTTAACAAAATAATTGTTTAAACAATTTATTATCATTGTTTATAATATTCTCTTCGCTTAATTGGTAGAATGTTGCGGTTTTTTCCGAAATTTTCAACTGTTTGTTTATTTTTCATTAGGCGTGACTTAATAATTAATTACATTGAGCAAAAATAATTGTTCAAACAAATTATTATTGTTTATGACTATCTTCCTCTATATCAATTGCGCCTGATAGTTGCGGTTTTTCGGTTATGTTTACTTTTCTGTCCTTTGTCACGTCCCGTGACGTATATATATGTTAATATATTTATTGATATATTTATATATTTGCATGATTATACTAATAAATACTTAATAAATATAGAGCGAATATTGTGCACTGTGTAGTGCAGCTATACATATATATATATATA
>CAKNXH010060615.1:7330-40590 GCA_932178445.1 Andricus quercusramuli | reverse complement strand
GAACCTAATTAAAAAGGAAAGTATTTTACGTTTTCCATGACGTAACACCTTTTTTCACTTAGTGAGGTAATAATTAATTAAATTCAACAAAAAAGCTGTTTGAATAATTTAATATTGATTTCTGCCTTTCGTGTAAAATAGCTTTTTTTCTTCAAATCAATTTTTTTAAGCATTGTGGAAAGACCAAAAATAATTCACATAAAACAACAGTACCTTTCGGAAAATCATTTTTGTTGTGGCTGACTTATTACCAATTTCTAGCACTTATCTAAGAAAAGTTAGTTATGAACAATATTAAATTGTTTGAACAACTTTTTTGTTGACTTTAATTAATTATTACCTCACTAAGTGAAAAGGGGACATAAAGGTGAAAATTGCCGGAAAAGCGCAACTATCAGGCGCAATTGATATAGATGAAGATAGTCATAAACAATAATAATTTGTTTAAACAATTATTTTTGCTAAATCTAATTAATTATCAAGACACGCCTAATAGAAAATAGACAAACAGTGGAAAATTTCAGAAAAGACCGCAACATTCTACCAATTAAGCAAAGAGAATACTATCAACAATGATAATAAATTGTTTAAACAATTATTTTGTTAACTTGAATTCATTATCACTTTACTCCGAATGAAAATTAAACAAAAAGCCAGGAATTAAAAAAAAACGCATCTTTCTAGCATTATTCAAATATAATATTATTAATAATTATAATAAATTGTTTAAACAATTGAAATGAACAATTGAAATGAAAATTGGACAAAAAGCCAGAAATTTAAAAAAAACCGCATCTTTCTAGCATTATTCAAATATAATATTATTAATAATTTTCATAATTTGTTTAAACACTTATTTTGTTAACTTGAATTTATTATTACTTCACTAAGGATGAAAATTGGACAAAAAGCTAGAAACAAAAAAAAAGCCGCACCTTTCTAGCATTATTCAAATATAATATTATTTATAATTATAATAAATTGTTTGAACGATCAATATTGTTAACATTTATGAACTATCCCTTCCCTCTAATTTAAAATTGGACAAAAAATGGAATATTTGTGAAAAAACCGCGTCTTTCTAACTCCATTCTATGAGAAAATTGCTAAAAACAATAATAAATTGTTTCAACAATTTACTAAAATATATAATATTCAGTATAAAGTCATATTTCATGTATGCGAAACAATTCGCATTAAAAAAAACCGCAAAAAATCATAATTAGCGCCAAAAACTCGCAAAACCCATTTTTTCACTTATGGGGTTTCTTTGGGACCCTATAAAACAGACTTATGGGGGTGATATTTGAAAAGTGATATTTTATTCGTATTCTGTGGCTAATTGTGAAGAGAAATGTTGAGTTTCAACTCGATTGAGATAATATTGAGGATTCTGAATAAGATTTACAAAAACGTCTTTTTTTCTTATGGGAAATACATGTTAAACTTCATGGGGCTTGCGCCACCCCTAAATATCATTTTTTTCAAAACAAAAAAAACGCATTTATTTTTTTGCGGATTCGAACAAATTTGAGGGGTGTCCCCATAAAAATTCGAAAAAAAATTTTTTGGACCACCCTAGTGGACATTCAAAGGCAGAGAGAAATAGTCTTTTCTCTTAATTTTGTTAAAATTATGTTGTCAGTGATGTTCAGTGATGAGAATTTGTCATCCGATATTTTTTATAAATTTTATGAACTAATTAATTAAACAAATGCGGAGTGTGGACATTTAAAGGTAGAGAGAAATAATGTTTTCTCATAATTTAGTTAAAATTATGTCGTCAGTGATGTTTTTTGATGACAATTTATCATCTAGCATTTTTTCATAATTTTATAAACTAATTGATAAAACAAATGCCCAGTGTGGGCATTTGAGGCAGAAGGAAATAGTTTCTTCTCCTAATATTTATAATTTCAAAGAAAAAAAAAAAGAGAAAAAGAGATTTTTTTCTGTCTTTAAACGTCAACAGCCGGCATTTGTTTATAGAATTTGTTGGGAAATTATTGTAAAATATGTAAAGACCAATTTTGCGCAATTTTAACTGAATTTAAATGAAAACCGACTTCTCCCTGCCGTTAAGTATCCACGCTATTCATATCTCCCTTTAAGTGTGCACACTGGCAATATGTTTGTATAATTTATTTACGAAAATTATAGAAAGTATCGATTGAAAAATGTTTATCACTAAAAATCACTGATGTCGTCATCATTTATGAAAAATTAAGAGAAAAAACGCTTCATTTCTGCCATAAAAAGTCCATACTGGGCATTCGTTTATATAATTTGCTCACAAAATTATAAAAGAATGCAGAGAAGAAAGTTTCATCACTAAACATCATTGGCAGCATAATTTGAACGAAGTTAAGAGAAAAGACTATTTCTCTGTGCTTCCAAATGTCCACACTGGGCATTTTTTTATGTAATTTGTGTATAAAATTATTAAAAAATATCAGATGACAAATTCTCATAATTAAAAATCACTGGCGTCATAATTTTAATAAAATTGAATAAAAAGACATTTTCTCTCAGCCTTTAAATATCCACACTGGGCATTTATTTATATCATTTGTTTGTAAAATTGATAAAAAATATCGGGTGAAAAATTTTTATAATCGAATATCATTTTGTCAATGAAAGCAAGTAATTTAAATGTAGAAATAGCCTTTGAGAGAAAAATAATAATGCAGACTGTTTTTTTTATTTAATTTATTTGTAACAATTAACATTACCAGATAATAATTTTCCGCGCTTTTAAAACACCCTAGTGCGAGCACATCCAGTCTAGCGATGCTGAAAATAGGAGATAGATTTTCACAAAAATACTAAATAAAAAAATCAGCTATTTGTCGTTTTTTGCATTAACATGAATCTTCAAACAAACAAAAATTGAACTCAATTTGTTTACAACAATAGTTGTTGAAAGGCCATATCTTGCGTCAAGTATTATCCTTGAAATGAAAAGGGATGGTCCATCAGAAAACAAAATTTTTGCAGATGCTAGTTTTATTAATTAATTTGCTCATAACAAAACTCGTCAAGCCTAAAATAAGGTATTGATACAACATAGATCGTATATGAAATAATTTGTATTTATTGAAAAGAGTCAAAGCCGTCTACAAACGTACCTGATTTTCCTGATTTTTGTATCTTTGCAGAGACCAGAGGCCAAATGTCCTACAATGGCGAATGACATGAAATACAAAGGTACGCTGAATTCAATGATTCGATAAATAATCCTTCTATAGAAATAGATATTTCAACGAAATCTGAGAAAATGTAAGACTTATTAATGTAGAATTTGATTATCTAACCAAAGCCAGACATATTCAACAGCATAAAGATTTGTATTTGACATGAGCAAAAGTAACTTCACTATCAAATATTGATTGAAAGTTGTATGTTTGCAACAGGTGATAAGTTCCAATTTTTTAATATTTTCATTGCATTATTTTAATTCAAATAACCATTTTTGAGAACCAAAACTTACTGAAAAAGAGAAATTTTGAACAAAAAGTAATTAATTTTCAACTAAAAAAGGGAATTTTCAAAAAAATATTGAAATTTTCAAGCAAAGAAATTAATTTTTAAATAAAATCATGAATCTTAAACAAAAACAATTGATTTCCGGCCAAACAGTTGAATTTCGATCCCAAAAGATCCCTTTTCTAATAAAAAAGGGAATAGTTAAATTTCTAGTTGAAAAGGTTAACCTTCTATGGAAAAAAATTAATTTTCATCATACCTCAATCGAAAGTCGAATTTTCAATTATCGATATGGCGAAAAATTGTATGCATGACTCGGGCCGAGGCAAAGATTTCACGAGTGTGAAGTTAGCTGTCACGCAATATACCATTTCTATCAAAGAAATGAATTTTGAACCAAATTTTTTACTTTTAATCGAATTTTCAGCCAAATTGATGAATCTTCAAACCCAAAAATTGATTTTCAACCAAAAAGGTAAATAAGTCACCAGAAAGATTAAATTTTTATCAACAAAAATAAATTTTTTACAAAAATAGAATATTAGAATTTTTAGTTGAAGAAAATTAATTTAGAGTAAGAACCTAATTTTCTGTCTGAGAAATAAATTTCCAACCGAAAAGATTAATTTTATACCAAGAAGAATTCATTTTCAATAGCATACATGAATTTCAAATGAAACTTGCAACTTTATAGCTAAATGTACAAACCAAAGGAATGAATTTTCAAATAAAAAGGTGAATCAGTCGTCAAGAAGATATAATGAATCTTCAAAAAAAATTATGAATTATAAACCCAATAGTTGAATGTTCAAACCAAGAAATATATTTTCTACCAAATTATTTAAATTTACAACACAAAAAAGGCAACAAGTGATTTTCAACTGAAAATATCAATTTTCTAACAAAAATGCAAAACCTACATTTCCAGTCGAAAAAATTCATTAACAAAAAATTATTTTCAAACAAAATGAATAAATTATCAGGCAATGAAATTATTCCTAACTATAATAATGAATCTTCAACTAAAAAAAAAAATAAAGTTCTAACCCAATAGTTGAATTTTCAACCCAAAAGGTGAATTTTATACCAAAACATACACATTAGATGAATTTTAAACCCAATAGTTAAATTTTCAACCAAAAAGATTAGATCTCTATCAAAAAAGATAAATTTTCAACAAGAAATGGAATAGTTTAATTTTCAATTCAAAACATTTATTATATCAATAAAAATGATGTTTTTCATTGAAAGAAATGAATTTTCAACTAAAAAGATTAATATTCCATCAAAAAAGATTAATTTTTAACAAAATAATAATTTTCCAGCAAAATTTTGAATTTTTAAAGGAATTTTGAACTCAATGGTGGAATTTTCAAATAAAGAAAGGAATTTTTAACCATAATGTTAAATCAGTCCCCAAGGAGATTAATATTCTACCACAAAGAACCAAGTTCAAATAAGAGCCAGCATTTTTGAAAAAATAGCTGAATTTTGAACTGAAGAAGAATGATGTTGAAACAAACATGGTATATTTGAATTTTCAATTAAAAAAATTAATTTACGACAAAAATAATGACAAAAAATGAGTTAAATTCTTAACAAAAAAAAAAGGTTTTTCAAGTAAAATCGTATTTTTATGTTAGCATAAAAACCATGGGACCAACGTGAAATTGACAGGATAATTTAAGCAAGAAATGATTTATATACCTTTTAAATTTCAGATTATAACAATAAGCCTACTTGTGCTCATGTCAAATATAAATTTAAATACTGTTGTATGCGTTCGTCCTGATGAAATAAAATGTTACGTTATGTACCGTGAATTTCAGTTGATATGAAAATGAAATATTTCAACACTATTTACGTAACAAATATGTCCACCCAGAGAATGTTGTAAATGGAAACTTATGAAAAATTCAAATCAAATTTAAATAGTTGAATTTAATTCTACCTGGATGAATAGTTTATCCGAAAATACTTTGAAAATGTATCTCTTATGTTTTTTAAATGTTAAAAAAATATTGAAAGTACGGTGTCAGATTATCACACACGCGGGCAGGCATATTCTGTCAATGAAAAAGATAATCTGCCAATTTTTAAGAATTGTAATTTATTGGAATAAATTGTTTCATTCATATGGAATTTTCTCGATACAATAAAGAAACCTCTTGGAATCATGTACAACGTTTTCGAATGATATAAGATTGTCTGTAATCTCTATAACGAAATGTTGAAAAATTTCCTAGTCAAATAAAATAAAATAATTCCACATTAAATTGGCAATTAAAATTTCAAATTTTCCATTCTTCGGTTATAGCCAACACATGGCGAGACGTTGGTGACTCCTACTCTCGGAATATTTACTGAGATTGGCTGAACGATGACGCTTGGCTTTTTCGTCCAGACGAAGACGTCAGGAAGTCAAATTGTGAAGAAGGATCGAACAAATTATTTTTCATGGGGATTTCGAGTTCGATTGATTGCCATTAATGACCTTCCCACGTGATCGAAAAATATCAGGTATCACAAACTCGGAATGAGTGTAGTGTAAAATAAAATAAAATAATTAATGAATAAATAAACTGTTGGGTTGTGCATGTACGATATGCGTATTGCGTGTTTCAAATATACGTACACTGTTCGAGTTACTTGCATGTAGTGTAAAATACGCAAATTAGAAGATATTCCGTATAGCAAGCAAAGACTTGTAACGGATGCAGGTTCCTTTACGTGAACCCATTGAGGAAAATCGTAATTTGTGCAATAGCAAGACGACAACACTAGTTAAGAATAATTGTAAAAATTGTGTAAAAACAGGAATGAAAGTATAATGCAACAGTTTCAAATAATAATCAAATGTTTGTATTTTGCTTTTCTGAGTTTTTGTATCATTTTAGCAAGGAAAAACGATATCGTCAATGTATATAGGTAAATTCTCGAGTAGGGGAACCAAGTAAAGGCGAATCGATAGAGCCATAACGTAAAGCTGATTATATGAGAACAGCTTCAATCAATAGTAGGTAAGATCCTTATATTTTCATGAAGATTCGGTTTCATGAACTATACTCAACTGAACTTGTCCAACAAGAATAAGGATGCTTTTGTACAAAAAATATGGAAGAAAGCCAATGCTTAAATGGACCAGCAAATGAAGTGTCGCTTTTTCTCTTCATTACAAAAAAAGACTAACGCATAATATCAACCATATCAAAATGATCTAAAATAATTGACAAAATAGGCTTCGAGTCAATCCTCAATACTGGATATTTGCTGTCCATTTAGATCCAAGCGCACAGGATCTAGGTGAATTTAATTTCCTTAACCTTAAGTATGGACGTGCTGTCTCACAGACCGCACCATGCTTCTGACAGTAGCTTTATTAGTTTCAGTTGTTGTCATACACGGTATGTGAGACCGCGCGGCCACGTTAGCGTCCAAGTTTTATATTTCTGTTTCAATTCATTTGGAGGGATTTAAAACGCAAGATATCACCCACAAATAACCTTGAGCTTGATGCAGGTACACCAGAGTACAGAAAGCGGCCGTTACCGAAAAATTTTAGGTCCCGATCATCCCTCATTTGAGCAAAAAGTGACAAATTATTATAGATGTATGGACGTGCGATCCCTCAGGCCGCACGTCCACATCAACATAAAAGTTGATAAAATTAATTAATTTCTTGCAACTTGAAAAAATGAAATCACTTCCTTACTTAATGGTTAAAAAGGATATAGAATATTCGAAATAAGAACGTTTGTCAATTATTTCGTACCCAACTTGCGTTAGCGTAATCAAGTGTTCATCTTCGTAAAAGGAAAATGAGAGTAATCAATATTTTGCAAGAATTCAACAATTCTCAAGTGACAGGGTCGAAAAATATGATTAGAAAACAATAAAATGTTTAAAGTAAAATCGAATTTTCTTTCGGAAACTGAATTTTTCCATATTGTTCCATTGCTGTCTCGGGGGAATGTTTACTCTTGAAAAACAAACAAGCGAGGCGAAGGGAATCGCACAAAGGCATAAACCAAGCGAGAATATTACTGGAAATGTAGCATAGCAAAAGGAAGAAAAATCTTCAACCGCTTTTGTATATAACGTACCTTTAGGCGTCAATCTAGAGAGTGTATAGAGGACAAAAACTGAATAAATTGTATTATATGAAAAGAATTGAATAAAACAATTGGTGAAAATCGTAGTTAATGATTATCCCTAACCTATCCTATAAAAAAATTGCTGAAATGAAATTTTTTAAAATCTCACACTCATTGTTGTTGACTACCTGATTCGTTGCATACTATGTGAAAATTGCTTCAAGTGACTGGTTTCAGTTTGTTCTTTCGAATTTTCTGAAATTTCTTTAATCGAAATTTCCAACTCAGGAATTGTAATTCTGAAAATTCATTTCTAGAAGACAGAATTTGAAAATAATTTAAATTAGCCTTACTGACAATTTGATTCCTGGAAAAATTTTCAGTGGATTAGGTTTCATTCAAAAGATGAATTTGAGGCTTTGAAAACTTTAAAATATCTCAAAAAAGAATATGGAAGATTTTAAGAATTTTTTTCAATTTTTGCAGCATTAACATTTTTTTCAGGAATTATTTCAAAAGATATTTCAAGGTTATAGCAAATTTGGAAATATCGGAAAATAATAAAAATTTGAAAATATTTCAACAAATTTGTAACAAAATGTAGCTTTTTTAAGACTTTGCAATACAATTTTGAAGTTTTTCAAGTATTTTAAAAGGTTTTACGATCATAACATTTTTTTTTAAGATTCCAAGGAAAAATTTAGGTTGATTTTTCATTTTAAAAACATAATTTCCAGACAATATTTAAAAAAAATTTTAAACATTTAGAATAATTTTCTGAAATTTCGGAAAAGAATTTAAAAGATTGTAAAGCAAAATTTTGCAACATTAAAATTTTCTAGGAAAAAACACGATTGAGCTCAAGAGATATTTAGAAGTTTTGAAAATATACAAAAATCATAAAAAACTTGAAAAGATTTCAGCTTTTGAAGAATTCCTGAATCTTTTGATAAAATAAAAAAATGTTCATAAGATTTCTCGAAAAATTTTAATAATTTTTCATTTGAATAAATTCATTTTATTTGAAAAGATTTCCAAAATCGTCAAATAGGAATCTGAAAGACTCTCATGCTGAGTTTTTTCAAAATTTTAGAAGAAATATCAATCATTTTTTTAAATATTTAGGAGTTTTTTAATATTTTAATGTCACTTAAAATTTAACAATATTTTTCAAAAACTTAAAACAAACGTAGATCTTTGAAGATATCGAAATAAAATTTTGAAGTTTTTTAAAGAGTTTGAAAGATGTCCAAAATTATCAGAAACGAATCTGGAAGATTTTAAGACAATCTTAGGAATAATATTAATCAGATTAAAAGATATTGAGGATCTTTTGAAGTTTTTATTAGAATGCAAATATTTTAAAACTGAAGTATTTCAGAAAATGTATAAAATATTTATAAATTTTTTCTAAGCGTAGGAAATTCCTAAATATCGCGTAAACTAAATCTAATGTTTCTTAACATTTTGTCTAAATTTTGTGAAATAGAAAAATATTCCTTAGAAATTTTCTACACACCGTTTTGACATATGAAATCTTAAAAAAAAATTGTTCCTAAAAAAAAATAGTTAATTGAAATTTTCATTTTGCAGTCATCATTTTTCCATAATTACTATTGAAAAGTTGATTGGCTTTTCATTGCTTGAAGTTGTTTTCTATATGGCATTCAAATTTTTTATTAAGAATCTTTAAACAACTAACAGTATTTAGAAAGAAAATCATTAGATTGATTCCAATAATTTTTATTAAAAATAACAAAATGTAGATGTTTATACAGTTCCGGATTTTACTGGTGTTTTTCGGCAAAAATGAAAATTTCCATTAAAAAATCATCTCTTAACAAGGTTTTTGAAGAAACTTTAAATTTCTCAAGAAATTCAGATTGCTTCATTCTTATATCGGAAATTAGCATTTTCAAACAAAAATCATTATAATGAATCCAACTTTTTAACAATTTTATGTTATGTTTGCATTTTATGTTATGTTTGCATTTTACGTCGGAAATTGCTATTTTTAAGTTCAAAATATGACAATAAAAAATTTGTAATTTTTCAATGATTTACGTTTTTCGGTTTGGTTAGATTCTTTTACCGGAAATTTACATTTAAAAAAACGCATTCGGTTTTGAGGGTTCACAACTTTTTAACTATTTGAAAGTACTTTACGATTTACACCAGAAATTGGTATTTTAAGACAAGAATCACTATAGTTCGAACAATGTTTACAATTCTGAATAAATTTATGTTATATTATGTTAGCGTTTTTTATCAAAAATTAGTATTTTTAACTTAAAAAATCCTATCAATTTTCAGGTTATCATTCAGTGAATAAATTCACAATTTTTCTACAATTTTGGGTTTTCTTGGCATTGTGTACAGGAAATGGGTACTTTTAATAAAAATTCATTGTATTTAAAATTGAGTCGAAATGGCAGATAATAATTATAACATCCATTTCCGTATAAATTATATTAACTATTCTAAAAAGCCAGTTCTCACGTGAATTCATCAAATTTGATCAATTCTTGGTTCCATTTTGGACTTGTCATTTTGGATTTTGAATTTCCGACATCCAGTTCGCAATCAGTGACCTCAGAATCCACCATGTGCGAGATTTGATGCCAAAACAAGAAAATTGATCAACTTGTTCTTCATGTTGGATTTGCCACTTAAAACAATCACATTTTACCAATCAGTGTCTTTAAAAATTCTTCAGTTTTTGGTGTATTTACAAACTGCACGGCATCAAATTTTACGAAATCTTGAATTTTTGCCATTTTTTCCAGCCTCGTGTCTCAAGATGTGGACGACTCACAGTCCGAAAAATTTCAGAATTTTATTCAGATTCACACACCTTCCAGTAATGGGTTACGTGGACCGCCATGTGAGATGGTTTCTACTTCCGGTTAGATTGGGCGTTAGCGCCCAAAGTTTGTAACTGTAAGGTCCGGATTCGATTCCTGCTGCCAGTATTTGCTGTCATTTTTTTTTGTTCACATTTTTTCATTGCAATTGACTATTATTAAATTGATTGGAATAATGTCACAACATTCGTTTCCAAAGGTTTCTTTTAATTTAGAAAAATTGTATTTAACCTTTACCAAAGGTTATTGGCGTAGCCAACCTGATGTGGGGTTCAACAAAAATTCTGTTATAATCTATCAATGATGATTAACGTCAAGCAAGTGGTCTTTCATTTCTGCATTCAATCACATCGGAATGCATGCAGTTTCGCTTTGGCTTCGTGATTAATGGGCAAAATTTAGAATTCATTGAATACGAATGATTCAGTGGGGTAGAAACACAGAAAATGTGACTGTGACGAGGTTTAACGGATCGATAGAACAAATAATTTCACGTGCCCACCAACCTGGAAAATCGCTGCCTCACGGGACGCGAGTCTGAAATTTGTGAAAGGAAATCTAACAAAGATGAATAATAGTAAATGATACGAGTTTTCACTTGGCGATACTGCACAGTGGGACAGAATCCGAAATTCCTGGACAAAACTCCCAAAATCAAAAGTTACGATTCGAGGTAGACTACTACGAAATTTTGTATAGATGGTGTTAGTCCGCTTAATTCCATCATAGCAGATGGTTTGGTCGAATATTCGGCGGCAGGTGCACGCTCAAAGTTCACTTTGCCGAAGAACGAGCGCGATTCGAAGGTGTACCGACTTTCGTGCTTCTGATGTGAATACGAATATATCAGTTAATAAGTACTGGGAAATAAATAAGCGAAATCAAAGATGATCCTGGAGATATGCACCAAATTTACTTATGCTTAAAAGCAGTTATTTCATATTTTAAATTAACGGAAATGCTCCGTGAATGCGACTGCTTCGCATTTTCGTTTTTACATACGATACATGAATTTGTTGAAGGATTAAGTTGCGATTGGTCGAGATCCAGCATAGCCTTAAATTATTTTATGTGCGAACAATTATGAAAATTCAAACCGTATTATCAGAGTTTTCACTTCTTTATACCGTTTTTTGCAAGAAGATATCAAGTGAAGTCGCTTGCGTGCTGACTAGGCCCGAACGCAGGCCTGCGTTTGGGTCTGGTCAGCGCCGATGACAAATTTATAGAAACCTGGTCTTTTTTCCACTTCTCGTATCATATATAGGATGTATTTTTGTGATCAGCGACCTCAAAAACCCCTTTATGATTGATTTTAGCGAACAACACTATTTTTTCAATGAAGTGTCTACCATTCCGAATCCGTAATATCGAACTTTGATTTTTTGAGTTCATCGTCGTGATCAACGACCTCGAAAACCCATCTGTAACTATTTTTAGCAAAAAACACAAACTTTTTCATGAGAAAGTTCGCCATTTTGAACATTTATTCTGGCCCACTGTGCACTGTGAAGAAAAAACCTCATTGATCCTAACTTAAAGAAATGAAAAACGGAAGTTGATAAAGTTTTGTGCGACAGACCCGTCGCGAGAAAGGGAAAAGAGGGTGGTTGTAAAAAGGTTCACATTCATAATTCAGGGTACCACGTTCATAACTGAAACATTTCAGCTCACGAAACGGAAGTACAGTGTGTCGAGCAGCCGAGGCACAAGCTCCTCCGGAAATTTATGCATTTTTTAAAATAGCAGGAAATGGAATGTGGGTCGTTGGAAAAATTGCAAAGAATATCCGGAAAACAATGGCTTATTCAATTCAAAACCTAACACTCTGCAAATCTCATCTGCATCTCATTAAAAGTCTAGGTTCGTAAATTTGTTATTGCACTTTTGCGAAGAGGACGTAATAAGCCTCCACTTTCATATTCCTTTTACAAGAAAAGGGAAAAATCTTTCCTTTTTCAAAATTTTCATTCCCTTCTAACTTTTTCTTCAAGTCGGGCTCTTGCTCCTTCATCACCCTTTCTCCTTGCCTCTCTCTCTTTCAGACTGCATCCCTCGAAAAGTATCCTGTCTACTCCACTACCGCCAAGGATCGAAAGCTCTTCGAAAGAAAGCTGACGAGGAAAGTAAAGCGGGTAAATAAACGAATTGTGATGGAAGAGGAATTTCACTGAGATGTTGAAAGAAAGGAAGCTTCCTTTGCTTGCAAAAAGCAGCCACGTAGCTAAAAAAAGATGCGCCGCCATAAAAACGCAGATAAAAGTGATGGACCCTTTAATCAAGTATATGGTTAAATAGACCCTCATTTTCGATAAGTGTTTTCCTATACTAGTTGAGTAGACAATCAAAGCTTTAGAAGACAACAAAATGAGCTAAGCTGGAGACAAAAGTCTTTCTTAAATTCTGCAAAATATCATTTACTTCCACAGGCAAAGCTCAAGTTCATACTTCGGTAGATCCAACAATTCGCATTGTTCTGCACGTTACACTCAGAGACTTGAAAAGAAATTAGATTGCTTCTGACATTGTTTCATGTTCCAGAGTGCCACATCAATTCACATTATTATCTTTATTATGCAATAACTTTGCATGTGCAAGTTCCAAGAGAAAATCTCAAATCTGTTGGGATTTTACTTCACATTCTTTTACTTGAATTCATTTCAAAATATATGAGTGACGTGACAATTTATTTACATTATTATATATTAAAAATCATTTCTAAACGACTTTGAACGTATCCTACACCAGTACCGAACTAGCTCAAACATGATCGGAAAAGTTTTAAATTGTTTTAAACTAGTTCGAAATATTCGAAATATTGAGAAAATATGGATACAATTTTTTTGAAATTAACCCAATACTAATAAAAAAAAACACGGATAGTTTCAATTTTAATCTAGAATTATTCAAGCACTACTTGAAACCTGTCCTGAATTAGTAATGACTTTGTTCGATCTAGTCAAAATTTAGTCAAAAGTGTGAGGAACTTATCCTCAAAAAGTATTGTTCCAGGCCTAAACTCATTTGTACGGCATCCTAAAAAATAATCAGCTTGTTCTAATTGGTTTTAAACTGTTTATGACATTTCAGGAACTGGTTTTAGCTAGTTTAAATCCACGCAGGATTTCAAATCAGTTATAAGGTATTGCAAGAATTGTAAGTCATTTTACATCAGCGTAAGATGCGGTAAGTAACATAAGCTATTCAAATCAGTAAAAGAGAAAATATTTGTTGAATATCTTAGATTCTGCCCTTTAATATCTTGGATAGTGTCAGGTGGAATCTTCTTTTCAATATGTATGGATGCTCTACTTCAATATATCTACGGAGAAAAATAGATATTAACTGTTTATATCTGGATATTAAATCGTGATAAACCTATTTTTTAACTATGGGACGACTATTTAGATATTTTGATTTGATATACCCAGATATTAAACTTGTTAATATCCGCGATGTTAAATTTGAATATCTCAGATATTAGAATTAGAAGGAGAATTTCAAAATCCTTTAATATCTTGGATTTTGATGTTTGATATCCTTGGTATTAAAATTAAAAATCTTAGATATTAAAGTGACATATCCAAGATGATGAAGTTAATTATCTAGAATACTACTGTTTATTATATAAAATTGTGAACAGTAATATCGTTTATGTTTCGAATAACTATCTACGCTCCCATAATCTGTTTATGATTATATTCTTAATTTTGAATGAATAAGTTCCACTGTATAAACAATGTAATTACGATCAAAATAAATACATTAATACATTTTGGTCGACATTACATTGACAGATCAGTCAAAATGACTAATTCAGATTAAGAGTACAATATACACAGAAATAATAAATAAATAAATAAAAATTAATTTTACTTACATTTTTGTTTGAAAAACTGAGTGTGAACAACATCGTAAGCGAAGAAATTTTCATAGAGTGACATGGTTTCCAAAATGGTACAGAAAAATAATAATACATTGTCGGTTCGATGAGATGTCAAAATTTCTTTGATTTGCCCAAATATCGGAAGTTCATCGCCAAGATTGATTGCTACTATGAAATTAGGTTTATACTATGTATTAAAAACCCGTACACTGAGAGCCGCAAGGTAGTAAAATATATTAGTCAAGTGATTGATTAACTCAATAAAATGACTCGAATTAACGAAACAAATTTTGATTGCTCACACATAATTAATTTAAAAGTTCTGAAACAAATAATTCCAAGACCTTATACTTAGTTTTTACGCGAACTTCTGTTGAGTGTTTCACCCTGGAGAATCACAGTGCTTCCCTGAACGTCAGTGTACAAACAATTCTTCAATCCCCACAAGCACACTATTATAAATATTTATAAACAATCCAAGTATATTTTACACCATTAAAAAAATATACAAAGTGAAAATTAAATAGAGTACCACTAGCGGATATTACCTAATCTATATTTTCCCTCATATACTTTTACTTCTACAATCTAGAAACAATCTGAAACAACTTACATGTTGAAACAGCGGGGATTCCTCATATCTGTTAACATTATCGTTTTCAAATGGTTGATAATTCCTAGGACAAAGCAGTTGCGAAATTGTATTTACCTTCAGCACTACAGACGGTTCTTGAAAATTCAGCTTCCGTTTTTTAGATTGTTGCACTTCCAACGCATCACATTCAGCAATGTCTTCGGCTGGTCTTGGTGTAAAATATAATCTTCTAAAGTCCATATTAAAACAAAAGAGAAAAATAAGAATGATCACATCACATCACATTAAATTATTTTTTATTTAAGACATTCCACGGCTTTCAAATATGTTTTTATAAAATAGTGAATAGAAAATTTTGGAAGTTCAATTTAAAATTATTCAACTTCACCAGATTCTTAGTTTAATGATAAAAATTGTTTATTGTAAGGATGCTAGATTCCATATATAACGTAAAAATTCGATTTCCTCATTTTTCTCGACAAATATTCTAATTAGATAGTTCTTCACTTTATATACTACCTTTTTTCAAATATAATTGTAGACAGTCTTATTACTTTGTTTGTAAACTGAAAAGACGAAATTTGGAGTTTAGATTTCTAATTTTTCATTTCATGCTAAGTGTTGAGAGTATTGTTTCGCTCTATAGGCATGATTCTGTTTCGTGAAAGAGCTCGTTCATAGAACGAAAAGGTACCTAATTTTTTTATTCCTTTAATGAAATGATGAATTTTAACATTGAGTTCAGAACTTGGACCTTTAAACAAATATTTTACATTATGTGATTTTTAATACTTGCATTTCTAATTATTCAATTCGAATCATTTTCAATCAAGAAATTGTCGAATATAATCTCATTTTAATTTCCTAAACCAACTTCTAAAGATCAATAAGACGTGATTGATCGACTCCACGCTATCTTGCAAATCTGATTTCTTATTCTAAAAAGAAATCGTATATTTGTGTTTTACGTCTTAATCTCAACTTCAAGTTCATCGACTTTAATGTCTAAAGAAATTAGTTTGAAAAATAACTTCTAATATGAAAATGAATCAATACAATAATAAAAACTCGTATAACGATTATAAGAGTTCATTGAATTTCTGCAAAAACTTGACTCTTGGACCTATATCCGGTATCAAGTCACGAATATCTCGTTCCTACAATAACTTTAACGATTCCAAATTGATTTCATTCTCTAAAATAAAAACAAATGATTAAACTTCTTGTTAATTTTTACTAGAGAAAGATTTAAAAAGTTCAAGAAATTTTCGTTTGTGACATAAAAAATAAGGCATCAATTTATATTTTCGTTATATTCTAAAACGACTTTTTGCGAAATTCAGATTTCAATTTTTTCTTCTTCTATGTTTTGTTAAATTATTACACTTTTTGAATTCTTCATAACTATAGTATTTCATTTTTAGACGAAAATGGTTAAGAGCTTTATGAACTGCTATTTATTACTTCGGAATTTCTCGATAGTCGAATCGTCCACTTCCCAACTTTTCAGCGGACTGTTTGCTGTATCCGAATCCATATTGATATTAATTAAATAAAAAGATTCTAATAATTCACAAATATAGCAAAAAAGTATATTTTAACGAATGACCTCTTCAATATCTATGTTTCTCTGTGTAGACAGTCTTGAGTGGTGGTGAGTAGCGCAAGTCAATTTCAAAACGCCGTAACTGGTTTGATTGGTATAAGTTCGTTATGGTCAGCCATACTGGTTATCAAATACTAATTGACATTTTAAATAAGTATTGAGGAATACCAACACAGAAAAAACAAAATATGATTTTTACATCGAATTTAGAGTCATCCTCACCTGCAACAAAAATTCAATTCATATGTTAAGATTTACCCATCACAAGGGAAATGGTCACTATGTCAACTCTATTAAATCTTCTTTTGTTTCGATGCGAAAAAACTCAACTTTACCTACTTAAACATTAACCGCGACCAAAATTCACTTCTGTTTTTTGTGTGGAGTAGTACAAGTGATTTTCAGTCAACCAGATGAGGTGTCAAATAATATCAGTCTTCCATTATGTGTGATTAGTAGCATACGTCCTGTTAAGTCAGCCAGACTGGATTTAAAATAGTATAAGTATGGTCAAGAAAGCCTTGAGATATTTCAAGTATTCTAGTCCTTTATGATTTAGCCAAGTGATATAAGTTATTTAGAGTTTGTCTCGAGTAAATATTAAGTAGCAATTGCCCTTTCAAGTCGTTATTAAGGGATATCATGTACTAAAAGTGATTTGAAGACAACCAGGTGAGGTAAAGTAGAGGTAGTTTTGATTGCTGGCAAGTAGCAAGAGTCAATTTTAAAATGCTATATGAAAGTTTCAAGTAGTGATAAGTGGTTTTAAGTCAGCCATAATGCGTGTCAAGTAGTGTAAGTCATTTTAAGTCAACCAGACGAAGGTGCGAATAGAATAAGCAAATTTAAGTAAGCCTAAGCAATTAACGAGCACACTAATTAATTTCAAGTCAGCCATACATAATTCCAAATAGTAAGATTAATTTTATTCAGCCTTAAAGGTAGTGTAGGTCGTTTCAAATATTTCACAAGAAGCGTCATGTAGTAAAGGCAATTTAAAGTAAGCCCTGCAATATATTGCTAGTAGTATAAGTCATTCGAGGTGAGGCAGAATAGATGCCAAGTAGTATAAATCAACCCAAATCAGCCATTAATTATTTCACATAGTATAAGTCATTTTGAGTTCATCATAAAAATTTTCAAGTAGTATAAGTAAACCAAAATAGTCGCCAGACCCATTTCTGTCAGTAAATGCACGTGTCAGTGGTTTCATTGAATTTTTTTCATAATACAGAGAAACAAGCATCCAATAAATAATGTGTCATGAAATATCAAGTGAAATTGAGCCCTAGTGAATATCTCGTGCTAGTCCAAGAGAAAAATTAGTCTTAATGAACCAATTATGTAAATAGCCAAGATGAAGGGCTTATTCCTGAAAGTTTCTTTAACAATTGTGGCAAGTCGGCATTTCTACACAGAGCAGAGGTCCATACATACAGAGTATTCGGCACCGCAGTAACTGGCGGCGTCTTTCAGTCTAAAATTCTCTGTAACTGGTGCCAACGAGGCTGTGGTCCTCGACCCCGCAGCTCCATTGCAATCCTGCAGCCAACTACCCCCCTCCCCCAGACGCTTTTCAACTGCGAGTCTGTTATCCAAACGTATATCCCCAAGCGGGTGGCTCTGGCAAAACAAAATCTCCACTCTCAACTGCACTTCTATTACGTTATAGCTCTGCCATTACAATTCCACTCTCAATTCGAAACCCATGCGGCAAGAATGATAACCTTTCCAAAAAAGAAGACGATTATTCTGAAAAAAATTATAATTTTTAAAACCTAGATTTTATTTCTATTTGAACTCAGGAGCGGCTTTAAAGAAGGAACACCACTTTTCTGTTATTTTCTGTGATGACAAAGCAACCCCAGCAGGATTGGGAGAAGGGGTGTTCCCGAAGACGATAAAGCTCATTGATTTTCACTTTAGGGAAAGTCGATCGCTACTATATTTATTACTTTTATTCTGGTTATCTTAGTTCGTCATCACCGATCCCTTTAACGTTTCTTTCCATGACCTAACGACATAGACTCGTTGCTAGCTTCCTTATCTTTCTGTCTTGCCTCAAGGTTATTTATTGAAGACATTACATTTTCATTACTTAAAGATGCTGATAGTACAAATGAATAGATTGTATTAGACCTGATATTTACATGAACGATTCGATACTTTTCATTAATTATTCTGAACTTCTTTGGTAAAAGTTTTGAGCTACCAGTCCAAACTTACAACTCAGGGGCTGGCCATAAACTACTCTTTTTTCTATTCTCCTATTTTCCCTTTTTTTAAATAATTTGTCTGTTTTTAGCTCAAAAGTCTATTATCATTTTTTTGTTTTTGAATTGATCGCGTTTGGTTCCAAATTCTACGACCTGTTTTTGAATTTAACTTTTTTTTTAAAGTTCAACTATCTTGCTACAAAATCATCTTTTTTAGTTGAAAAATGAACTACTTGGTTGAGGGTTAAACTACTGTTTCAAAGGTTAATTTTTTCGCTCAAAGTTTCATCTCATTGGTTGAAAATTTAACTATTCAATTGGTGAAACATTAATCATTTCAGGTAAAAAATCATCTTTTGGGTTGTATGATGAGTTTTTTGTTAATTTTTCTTTCATTTACCAATTAACATTTTCGAGAAAAATGTAACTGTTCAATTTTCAGTTTGAAATTCATATTTTTGATTTAAAATTGACCTTTTGTAGTTGAAATTTCAACTGTTTGGTTGAAAGTGCATGTACTTTGTTGTAAATTCGTCTCTTTTGGAGAAAATTAATCTTCTTGGTTGAAAACTAAACCTTTTTGTTTAAGAATGCAGCTCTTTGATTGTAAATTATACTACTTTGGTTGAGGATTCAACTTTTTTTTTTAATTCGTATATTTGGTTTAATTCAACTGTTTCATTTTATTTTAAATGAAAATATTATTGGTTACAATATGAACTATTGAACCTTTTGTTAAAAATTATCGTTTTGGTTAAAGAATCAAGTACTTGGTTTTAAGTTAAGCTAATTTAGAAAAAGTCCTATGTTTGGTTGGAAATGCATAATTTTCGTTGAAAATTCATATTTTTGGGACGAAAATTCGTTTTTTCGAGTTGAGAATTATATTTTTCACTGAAAATATAATTGTAAATTTAATGAATCTGCTTTGATGGAGGATTTTACCATTTTTTTATAATTGGTCTGTTTTTGGTTCAATTGAACTGTATTTTTTTTCAGATGAAAATCTTCTTTGGTTGAAATATTAACTATTACATATTTCAGTGAGAATTGATGTTTTTTCTTGGAAAAATCAACTAATTGAATTCAGGTTAACCAACATTAATAAATTCGTTAATTGTTTTTTGCTGAAGATTCATAATTTCAGTTAAAAGTTTATATTTTTCGGTGAAAACTTCGAATGTTCTATAGAAAATTCGTGTATTCTTGGCTTGAAAATTAAAAAAAGTGGTAGAAAATGAAACTGCTAGTTTGAAAATAAACTTTTTTTGGTGAAAATTCATATTTTTTGTTAATAATTCAACTGTTCGAAAAAATTTAACGATTTTTATGAAAATTTAATTGTTTGGTAGGAAGTGGATCTTATTTAGTTGAAAATTCAAAAATTTGCATTAATATTTATTCATAGTGTCTAACATTCATTTTTGTAAAGATTCATCTCTTTTGTTGAAAGTTTCAATTTTTTCTTGAAAACTGTTTTTTTGGTTAAAAATAAATTTGTTTGCCTAGGAATTTGACTGTTACACTTTGGTTTGAAATTTATCATTTAGGAGTTGGAAATTTGTCTATTGTTTAGAAAATTCATGTATTTTGTTGAAAATTCGTTTTTTTCTGTTTGATTTAACTGGTTGAAAATTCGTCTATTGGTAGAAAATTCATCTTCCTTGGTTGAAAATAAACTTTCTTGTTGAAGATTCAACTTTTTGCGTTGAAAATTCAACTATCTTCAAAAAAATTTGTCTTTTTAGTTTGAAAATTTTTTAATTTTTATTTTAATTTAAATTTTTTTTTGTTTCGTAATTCAACCGTTTGGTTAAAAATGTATCTTCGTACGATTTATATTCAACAACTTTTTATCGCTAAAAAGTTATCTTTCTTGGTCCAGAATTAACTTTCTGGTTGAAAATTCAAGTTTTCGGGGGAAATTTTTTAAGTTTCTTCTACAAAAATGTTTTTTTTTTCGCTTAGGAATTCAACTGTTTTTTCTTAAATTTTGACATTTTTTGTTTGAAAATTCGACCATTTGACTGGCAATGCATCTTTGTAGGTTAACAATTCAACAATTTCGATAAAGTCATCTTTTTTGGTTGAACATTCGACTGTTTTGTTGAATGTTTTTCATTTTTAATTAAAAATTCATCTATGATGGTAAGAGTCATCTTTCTCAGTTGGAAATTAACTTTTTAGTTTAAAATTCGACTTATTTCGAAAAAATTCGTCCTCTTAAAGGGGAAATTCAACTATGTGGATAAATGTTCAAGTATTTTGTTCAGAATTCATCGTTTCGGGTGAAAACTCCACTATTTTGTTGAGAAGGCAATATATTTTGACTTGAAATCTTAGGAATTTAAACTGCCTGATATTAAATTCAGTGTGGTATATACTATAATTTTATTAAGAAGAATTGATCAAGATGGCCTCTCGACGATAAACACGTGCGCGAAATGATCTCGATGTAAATCACTGTCGGTGCCTATAAATGTAGATGTGGTGATTATTATGTGAGATGTTTGATGTGTATTGTGCTCCTATCCATAGTAAAACATAAATTTTTGAAATCACATGCTGAACTTCGGTGGTCTGGCGGATTATCAGTGTTGTGTAACATAACCTGTACATTTGAACATTTGTGTGAGCTGTTTTCGGGAAAAAATGCTCTTAATAATGATAAATTTGGATGCGATAGTGATTTCTATGTGAGTTAATTTATATTAGTGTGATTTCATGAGTACAAAAAAAAAATAAAACACACATTTCTAATAACACACCTTAAACTTTGTTTGTGTGAAAGCAAAAGTATTGCCCTGCAAGTGGCCTAAGTAAGAGCATATAAGACAGCTTAGAACTCGGACTATATGGACAATATAAATTCGACTGCAAACTCGATCGCTATATAGGTCCAACCATAGCCTTCATTGTACACAAAAATGACTCACTCGGGCGATCTAACGGGTAACATGAAAGACAAGCTTACGCTGCTTTCTCCAAACTCCAGTATGTGCTCTTACGGCCATTGCAAACACAAGATAATAACATCTGATTGCTCAACAGTCTCATGTATAGGATGCGGTACAATCTACCACACCGAATGTGCCGATAAACTAACAAAAAGGGCAGATGGTAAATACTCGCGGTGCTGCAGCTCCCGTCAAAACTCTCCTGTAGAAAACAATAGGGAAAAATCGAGCTTCGATATGGACATGCTTAAAAGAGCAATAAAAGAAATCATTGAGCCTGCAATAAAAAATCAAAGTGACACACTACATCAAGACATAGCTAAAGTACAGTCTTCTGTTGACTCGCTCTCAGGAAATGTAAAAATATTGTCTGATCAAATTGACAAAACTAACTTGAGGATCGACCAATTTGACTCAAGGATCGACAATCTTGAAAAATCTCTCAACAATCATTCCTCTACAGTTAATACCAAAGTACATGACCTCGACCTACGATTACAGACTCATGAAGAAAAAGTAATTGCACTGAATAACAAGATTGAGGAAGCCTCAGCACCTGAATGCCATTCGCCAAATTTTATGGCAGCCTGCCTTTCCGAAATGGAGGGGAGAAGCAAACGTAAGAAAAATTTAATTATTTTTGGTCTTGATGAAACAACTCAATCTCCTGACTCTAAGGATGAAAAAACTTCTGTTATTGAAATTTTGAAAATTTTTACTCCAGACACATTTATTGATAATCTAAAGATATTACGCATTGGCAAGCGGTCCTCTGTAATTTCTATTCCAAGACCCATTAAGATTATCTTCCAGAACGAGCAAACTGCAGTAGAGGTGTTGAAAATATTTATTCAAAAAAGAAAAAAATCGGAGCTGCAGGAATCTCCAGCCATAATGATTTCAACGGATCAAACTCCAATGCAGCAACTGCAATACCAACAAACGAAGTGGGCTCTGAACGATCGAGCAGCTGCAGGAGAAAAGAATCTGAAGATAGTTTACAAAAACGGGAACCCGATAATTCAAGTGAAAGAAAATCAACAGGAGTAACTAATGTAGTACCACTGGTCACCAAGGTAATTTCTAAGAATATTGAAATTTTAGGGTATTACCAAAATGTAAGGGGGTTAAATACAAGAATAGATCTTCTATTAACATCTGAAGAAATATTGTTATATGATATAATTATATTTACCGAAACATGGCTCAAGCCGTCAACATATTCCTCTGAAATTCTTGATTGCAAAAAATTTAGTGTGTTGCGTGATGATCGAGAACACAGAACTGGAGGGGGTGTATTGCTTGCACTTGATTCTAAATTACTGTGCTCTCAAGTGATATTGGCTCCAATTTGTAATCAATTTCCTGAAATCAATATTGTTGGAGCGAAATTCTTTTGCCATGGAACTTATTATATCATACTAGCCTTGTATATTCCTCCTTCTCTTTCTGTGGACACTCTTGAAGCATTTTTAGAAACTCTAAGCAATTCTCATTGCCTTTGGAATCATAAATTAATAATTGCTGGTGACTTTAATATACCAGAATACAAGAACTTTTGTGAAACGGGAGTTCAAAATCGAGAATCTCTGTTATTATCGTCATTTATTCAATGTTATGAACTTCTACAAATTAACAATATTACAAATTATAATGATCGATATCTCGATTTAATTCTAACAAACATTCATTGTACTATAAAAAATGTAACTCTGCAATAATACCAGAGGATAAACACCATCCTTCACTCATATTCAATCTTCATGTAAATTCATTATTAAACATTAAAAACTTCGTTGTTAACACCGATTCTAAAAATTTAAACTTTAGACGTGCTGATATAGGCAACTTGTGTGTTTCTATGAGCAATATAGATTGGACGTTTCTGGAAAATATTACATCAGCGGAGCATGCTGCCACTTTATTCTATGATTCATTAAATCAGCTTCTAGAGACTCATGTCCCGAAATTTAAAAACCATCGCGCTGGTAGACAATTTCCACCTTGGTTCACAACAAGCATAATTAAAGATATAACTATAAAGAATAAATATTGGAAAAAATATAATTTGACAAAAGATCCATATTATTTAAATCTAACAAATTACTTAAAGAGTGTAATCAAAACTAACCTTAAATGTTCTTTAGTTTCATATAATGAACATATTGAACAACAAATTAGAACTAGTCCCTCTTCGTTTTGGTCTCATTTAAATCATTTAAAAGGAGTTTCTAGAATACCAGGTATAATGAGATACGAGGGTGTGGAACTGACGAATCCTTCTGATATTGTAAAAGCATTTGCTAGGTTCTTCTCGCAAGTATATAACCCGACTAATCTTTCGCTGCCTGATTGGGAAGATAAACCACTGAACCAAGCGTTCAACTTGTGGTTGCCACAAGGGGATAATTTACCCACAGATTACCATCTTAGCCTAAGTACTGGAATTACCTCGAAAAATGTTTTGAAAGCAATTAATAAACTTCCTAATAAGGATTCTGCTGGTCCAGATAAGATCCCTTGTACGTTGATCAAGAGTTGCTGCAATTTTTTAGTTACACCGCTTAGAATTATATTTAACTTATCTCTAAGAACAGGTTACTTCCCAGAAATCTGGAAATGCTCTCGAATATGTCCAGTATGGAAAAAAGGAGATGTATCGGAAATAATAAATTACAGGCCTATATCAATTTCCTGCGGACTGTCAAGAGTATTTGAGGTGTGTATCTATGACATAATTTCAACATCAGTTTCTAAAGTTCTTTCACCACTGCAACATGGCTTTGTTCCACGAAGGTCCACTCTTACAAACTTATTATGTTTTACCCAGCTAGTCCGGACACAACTACAGATATACAAACAAGTAGATGTCATATATACAGACCTGTCAAAGGCTTTTGACAAAGTAGATCACGTTGCATTACTACAAAAATTAAGTGCCTTGGATCTTGATTCTAATGTAATTCGACTTATGCACTCTTATCTATCAGGTAGGGAAACGTATGTAGAATATGGTGGACACTCTTCTCAAACTTTCAGGCCAACATCTGGTGTACCACAGGGTTCAAACCTAGGTCCACTATTTTTTGTGGTTTATATTAATGATTTGTCGGCCACGCTACATTGCCATCATTATATGTATGCCGATGATGTTAAATTGTCTCTGCCAATCTTAGATTTCAACTCATGTTACGCACTACAAGATAACTTGAATAAATTTGAGGACTGGTGTATTGTAAACAACTTGGAACTTAATGTTTAAAAATGTAAAATCCTGTCCTTCCTCAGAGGCCGCAACACACCAGTATCATATGAATATGAATATACAATCCAGGGTGTGAAAATTGATAGAGTGTTTACCATAGTTGATCTTGGAATAACATTCAATCCATGCCTTACTTTTAAAATCCATATCGACAAAATGTTATTGTGTGCGAATAAATCTCTAGGATTTATGCTTAGAGCAAGCAGACACTTCAGAGACCCTGCTACTTTTAAAATTCTTTTTAACACATTGGTGAGATCAAAGTTAGAGTACGGCTCCGTAATCTGGTCACCACACTTCCAGAATAATATTAAAGCTATTGAAAATTGTCAGAGACGGTTTATAAAATTTTTACACTGGAAACAACATGGGACTTATCTTCCACCTGGTTCTGATCTAACCGATTTAAGGAAAAGATTGAATATTTGCTCATTAGAGGGCAGGCGAACATATCCTAGCATACTATTTCTCTTTAAAATAATTCGAGGAATATTCGACTGTCCTGAAATTCTTCAAATTATACCGTTTCAGGTACCAACATATACAACAAGAAGTGAACATCTTTTCTATGTTTCTCCAAAATTGATCCACCATTCGTCAGTGCACACTATGTGCATGAACTTGAATCAATTTTATGATAAAACTAAACAAGATATAGACCTGTTTGTAACCACCATCGACACATTTTGTAATGCGGTATATGAATATGTTTTATACGTGGAGGCCCAATAAATAAATAAATATAGTAGTATAAAACACATGTATTTAATATACAATATACATCTGCGCAAATATTTTTAAGCATTAAGTACCTATTTATATAAATACTACTTGTATAACATTGTAGCTATGTAAATGGTCTTTGACCGATTAGCTTAATAAACTGAAATGAAATGAAATGAAAGAAGAATTGGTTTGCCTATTATTTCCCTATTGTCGTGAAGAATTACCTCATTTCCCTTGTTTTAAGATCATTTTAAGCTACTTTAGTAAAAAAATGTGTCGTGAACGATGGGCGCTAGGACAGAGGGGGGGGGGGGTCCGAAATTGTTCGAAATTTGTTGTTATGCAGTTTATTGTCGGTTCGTAATCAGTCTGAACCGCTTTTGATATCCTATATTCGATTAAACCGATTAAGATCAGTACGAACCTGTTCAAACTTTTGTTTTTAAATTTTCTCGAGTTAGTCCAAACTACTATGTAACTAATTCAGTGTAATTAATTCATTTCTATTCCTATTATTAAACCCGATTACATCAATGTTATATATTGGCACAATAAATTGCCATTACTTAAATATACAGAGGGTATAAATCAATAAGTTCCCTATCGTTTGAGCTTTCGATACGTTCAGAGTTAATGAGCTTCCTCAGGAATACAATTCACTGTTTACTCCTTTCTATTTTTGCTTGTTATATTCGTTGCGAAATAAGAGCATTATTTAAGTAAGAGCAAGGTTGAAGAATTTATAAGCCCCAATTACTGCTTCCGATTTCTTTTAGTCTGATTTCGTTTTAATGAAACATTTTCCGAAAACTTTGCGAAGCATAAGACATGCTTTTGGTTCCATGATTTGCCTGATGATATCTTTTGAAGAGCCATTACATCAAATATTGTATGCAGTATTATTCACTGACAGGGTTTCTTCTAAAGTAGGATTTTTGATGTCCAAAGGTAAGTTTTCAGAAAAATAAGGAAAACAAATACATGTTATTAAACCTTTTATTCGACCTGAAAAATATCCCACTTTCATAATAAAAGTGGGCTTTTTATATATTTTTCAACTGTAATTACTAATAAATAACTTTCGAGCTTTATCATTTGTGAATTCATTTTAAAAAATTCAGACATTTATTATTCATTTTAAAAAAATTGAATTTTTCGTTTGAATCATAAAAAGTTAATATTTCATTGGTTTAGTGATTTATTTAATACATTAGAAGAAAATTTCCTCATTTTTCTAATTTTTTATAGAATGATAACAAAAAAGGAATACCATGATACAGCAAATTTTATTTTTCAATGCACATCTACATATGAAGACCTTCAATTTGAGCCATCTCAGAAAAATCGGACTGATAGAATAGCTTCCAACACATCGTGACCTAAGGATAGAAACCTAATTTTTCTTATTTTCAACATCTGATATAAAAATCACTATGAAATAGAATTTTTTTAATGAACCTCTATATGCCAAAACCTTCGATTTGAGAGAGCCCTGAAGAAAATTGGACTAACAGAAGAACATTCCACATAGTGGACAGAACAAAGGAATTTCTCAATTTTTCTCATCTTTTACCCACTGATATAAATGAAAAGAATACTACGATATAGCCAATTTCATTCGGTATTGTATACCTATATTGCAAGAACTTCTATTTAAACAATCCCAGAAAAATCTCAAACTAAATGTAAAGTTTCCTATCATAGTGGTCTAAAGAGGTAATTTTCCAATTTTTTATATTTTTTAACCGTTGATAACAAAAGAAACTTTGAAGTAGAAAATTTTATTATTTAATCTACATATATGCGCAAAGACCTTCAATTTTAGCCATCCCCGAAAAAAATCGGACGAATAGAAGAACTACCAACATAATCGTCTCAAAAATAAAATGTATAGTTTTTCTCATTTCTATTAAGTGATATAAAAAAATTAGTACGAACTATTCCTGGAAAAAATCGGACTGAAAATAAAGTGTCCAGCATAGTGCTCTCAGAACAAAATTTCCTAATTTTTATATTTTTCAACCAATGATAAAAAAACGGCACTTTGACATAGAAATTTCAATTTTTCAGTGCACATGTACATTTTCAAAACTTACATTTGATCCATCCTCAAAAGAAATCGGGCTAATAGAAAAGCTTTTAGCACAGTCATCTCAAAAACGAAATTTTTCGATATTTTTCATTTTTTACCCATTGAAAAAAAAACAATACTATGATATACCTAATTTAATTTGGTGAAGTAATTCTATATTTTCAGATGTTCAATTTGAACCATTCCTGAAGAATATCGGACTGAACGTGTAGTTTCCAGCCTAGTGGTCTAAAAAAAAATTTGCTCATATTTTATATTCTATGACCACTGATAACAAAAGATAACACTTCAACACAGCAATTTTCACTTTTTAATCTACATCAAAGTGCCAATTGCTTCAGTTTGATCTATCTTTGAAAACAATCGGACTAATAGAGGAGTTTTCAGTATCGTCTAAACAAACAAAATTTCCTCATTTTTTTACTTTCAAATTTCTGAATGAATAGAAAGTCAGTGTGACATGAAATTTTTCTATAGCACATCTACATTTCGAGAACTTCTGTTTGATCCATCCTCAAAAGAAATCGGACTAATAGAAGAGCTTCCAGCATAGTCGTCTAAAAAGCTAATTTTTCTTATTGTTCAATCATAAAACAAACATTGTTAGTAAGAGATATAAATTTTTGATTTTTTCAGTGCACATCTATATTTTGAGAACATTAATTTGCTCGATCCTCCAAAGAAATCGGACTCATAGAAAAGCTTTCAGAATAGTCGTCTAAAAAATGAAATTTCCTCATTTTTCTTATTTTTCAATTTTTACCAACATAAAAAGCATCAGTAAGACGCAGCAGTTTTTATTTTTCGAATGCACATCTATATTTTTAAAACTTCAATTTTTAACCATCTGCAAAGAAAGTCAGATAATTTTCAGAATATGATAAACCCTGTAAGAAAAAGGCCACTTGCTATTGATATGATCTTCATCGAGCTCCTAACCTCACATCTACTTCGAATATTTCATGTACGAATTTAATTTCCATCTCTTGTCTTCAGAAATATTCCCTTTGGATAAAAAAAATTTAGAGGTAATTTCGACAATTACCCATATGTGCCGTGGAACGAAGAAACCAGCCTTTGGGCCAAAAATGAGCTTGCGAAAAAAGCGGATGAAAGAGAAAGGGAGGCGAAAAGGTAGCAACTGGGGATATCGTACTAACAAGTTGAGCTGCCGTATCTGTGTGAAGGCTCGAGAAATATGCATGAGAACAACGGCTGACCACGGTAAATATTAATTATTCAAAATCAATAAGAACAGGAAAATCGATTTTTCGGTCCTAAGACTGGTTTCTTCGTTCCACGTCAAATATGTTGTTAAAGGATTTCAAACTCCACTATCTGGAATACAGAAAACCGATTTCAATAATAATTCTAATTAACTTGTTATATCTCAGTCACAACATAATTGGAATATTCTAGGATCGACTTCCATACAGGTAGATCTTTTCAGTAAGCACACACAAAAATATTTCTCAATGTTTATTCTGGCGTTTTATACAGACTCACAATGTTCAATAATTTTCATTTATTATCATTTCTAATTAAGACAGTGATAACAAGAGATTAGACTGAATCATGCAAAGGTTCCCACTGATTACGCGCGATCACTTGGGATCAAATGAAAGAGTGTTTACCAGATTACAACATCTACCCGAGTAGAAAGTATAACTTTGGGAGTGATCGATCATTGAATTTTCAAAGTATAAAAAATGTATGGTAAATGAGACGATCCCATACTTCAACTAAGTTGAAATAGTATAAAGTATAGCTGAAGTATAGCTAAAGTTTGGGATATACTTAATCTATACTTAAGCATAGCCGTAGTATAGTTTATAGTTCATGTATACGTAAGTATGGCAAAAGTATCGGTCATAGAATTTCACTTATTCGTTCTTCAGAATACATGTCCTAGCAACGGGATAAAACATAATGTATCGTAAATAACAGCTCTTCCGAACATTTAAAAAGTACGCGATTCAAGTGATTTCATGAGTCAAATATGTTTTGAATACTGTTTGTGAGGATATACAATATACAACGGATATACAATGGGCAACCTATATGATTCTTATATCATACATATTGGTAAGAGATCCAGAATCTTCGATTCCGAAACATGATATTAATAGCCAAAAAAGATTTAATCCAAGTGTTACTCAGGCAAAATGTTTGATGTGAAATTTCGCACCATATAAAGTTAAACAATTTATATTACAATTTATATTTTACTTATTTGCATATCTCTGATTTTAGAAATTACAAACAATATTCTTTGACAGTGTGAAAATCATGATTCTGGATCTTTATTTTCATATATTCCAGATATCCATTCATCTTAAGAGAAATACTGCAGCTATACTTCTACTGAACATCAGCAATACTTCTCAAATATACTTTAGCAATACTTTCCCTATGCTTCAACCATACATAATTACACTTTAGCTTTATTTCACTATACTTCATTCAAATATGCATGAAGTATGGGATTGTCTCATTTGCCATACTTCTACTATACTATCTGAGAGGTCACTCCTATATCATTTCCTAGATGTCTTCCGAGATCATTCCCATATCATAGGGTTTTTACTCGGATTGTCAACATTTGGTTTTCTACCACTTGGATTCTTACGCAAAAACTCTAGCTCATCCTCTTCAAGACGTCTAACGAGGTTCTTGCCATGGATGTTTACTGCTGCTGTTTCATAAGGTTTAGTATACAATCTATAAAGAGAACCAGTCTTCTTATCTTTAAATGCAAAAACGTCATTACGATCGTTTACTTGAACGTCATGTTCGACATCTGTAGGTACGGGTATAAAGCCGTGCAATCTGCCTATGCCAGAAGGAGTTGGTACCGGCGTGATGGCATACTGTAGAAGGTTACTTTCTTTCGAAAAAGTTAATTTTGTCCATTTTAATGGCTTCTCCAGGCTAGGAGGAACATATTCTTTAGGAGGAGATCTAGCTCGGTCGGAAGAAGATCCTCCAGAAGAAGATCCGCCGGAAGAAGATCTGCCTGGGCCGATCTGCGAACTCAATTCTGTAAGAGAGAATAGAAATGAATCAATTTTATACCTTAATGTCATGTAATAATTACCCGATTTCTATCTTACCGAATTGCAGTATCGAAAGGTTGTGACAAAAATGTTGGTAAAATAAGAATATAGTAAGTAGGTTAGACCGGAGCAACGCATCCGGTTACCATTCATTGCTCTGTTTAAATTTAATAAGACGTGGAATCGCTGAGTTTTTTTCACTTTGTGTCCTACATTATCAGGTAACATATTTGTGTATGCATGAATTATTGTAATAAAACAGCGATCTCATCATTTTATTATTTCCAACAAGCTGCATTTGGATGACGCTGCCCCGCTCACAGGGGCAGCGGCAGCTGCAGTTTTTTTCATAAAAATAGAAACGTTCGTGGGAATTTTATGCATTGGAAAAATAGCCTATGAGCCTATGTCATAAGAAAGGATTTGTTGCTGAAAAAAGTGATAGCTGGGAAAAAACCTCTGATTAGGATATTCTGCTACGTACGGACTGCCTCTACTGAATAAATAAGAATATCAACTTTATTGACCTCTGTAGAATATAATCATTTTGTGCCTTTTAGAAGAAATTTTTAGGGGTTACATTCTGATCGTATTATTGACTAAATTTGTGGAAGAGTTACCATCCAAGCATTTTTCAACTATTTCGTTGGGCGCAGCCGCCCCAATCAAGAAGCCTCAAATATTTCCTAAATTTAATATATTTTGGACTTGACTACGATTAAATTTTTATAATTACGTGTAAGGGCCGATCCGGAGAGTGGTGATTGGGACGGTCACCCCTACCTTCAGATATAATGAACGGAATTTTCAAATTGGAAATTTGTTTTCCTTAAATTCTAAACTACGTACAGCGCTTTATGAGCTCCGAAAAGGGTCCCCCATACCCCCTATCAGTTCATCCAAAAATAATATAAGCCGATTTGGAGGAATGGGGATTTGGCTAAATCCTACTATTTATTGCGCAATCTCTGCATTTGAGTACCCGCGCACTGCGCCTTTCCGTGACGCTGCTGTTTTTCTCCAGGCAAGAGTCCGGTAAAGTTGATATTTTAACCAAGCAAAAATTTTCATTTACAATCAACAAAAAATATAGAATTTTCAAGTCAAAGAGATGAGCTTACTACGAAAAATGTGAGTTTTTAACCAAATAATTGAGTTGCCCCTAGCCAGCTTCTCGTGAGCGGGGGGGAGGGGCGGAAAGGCATCCATTCGTCTGGCCACATAAATAATTTTGGTCAACCCCCTTCCTTTTTCCAGCTTCTCGTTGGGGGTAGCCACCGCTTTGTCTATTCACAGAACTAATGTTGTTCAAACTCCTTCCTCATTCCACCTTTGTGTGGGGGGCGGAAACACACCCTTTTGTCTGGCCACAAAAATGATGTTATTCAACCCCTTCCCCTTTCCACCTTCTCATAAGAGGCGGCAAGGCACCCCTTTGTCTAAACACAGAAATAATTTTGGTCGAACCTCTTCCCCTTTACAACCTTTTCGTGGGGGGTAAGCACCCCTTCGTCCGGTCAGAGGAATAATGTTGTTCGAATCATTACCCCTTTTCAACTTTTCGTGGGGGTAAGCACAACTTTGCCTAGTCAAAAAAATAATGTTGATCGGAAACCTTCCTTTTTCCAGCTTCTAGTGGGGGCTAAAAGGCACCCCTTTGTCTGGTCACATAAATAATGTTCGCCAAACCCCTTCCCCATTCCAACATCTCGTGGAAGGCGGAAGGGCACTCCTTCGTCTATCCACGGAAATAACGTGGGTCAAACGTCTTCCCTTTTCAACTTCTCGTGGGGGGCGGGCACTCCTTCGTCTGGTCAAACGAATCATACTGGTAAAACCACTTCTCCTTTTCAGCTTCTTGTGAGGGGGCGGAAAAGCACCGTCTCCTCTGGCCACAGAAATAATGTTGATCAAACCCCTTCCCCTTGCCAGCTTCTCATGTGAGGCAAAAAGACAATCCCTTGTCCGGCCACAGAAATAAAGTACGCCAACCTTCTGCCCCATTCCAACATCTCATGGGAGGCGGGAAGAAATCCCTCTGTCTAGCCACAAAAATAATGCTGGGCAAACACTTCTCAGTTTACCATGAGGGCGAAACGGCACCCCTTTGTCTGTACACAGAACTAATGTTGATAAACCCCCTTTCCCATTCTACCTTATCGTAGGGGTGGGCGGAAAGACACCCCTTTGTCTGGCCACAGAAATAATGTTGGTCAAACCACTTCCCTTTCCAACTTGTCGTGAGAAGCGGAAAGGCACCACTGTGTCCAGATACAGAACTAATGTTGGTCAAACCTCTTCCCCTTTTCAACTTCTCGTGGGGGGTAGGCACCTCTTTATCTGGTCGAAGGAATAATGTTCCCTTTGCCAGCTTCTTGTTCGGGGTGGGATGACTGGCCACTGAAATAATTTCGGTC
>CAKNXH010060614.1:456862-469983 GCA_932178445.1 Andricus quercusramuli | reverse complement strand
GTTTTTTAAGCATTTTATGCAGTTAAGATGTACAGAATCGCCAGGTAAATAGTTATTAATAATTTTTTATGGTTAAATACACAAGTAGTTGAAGAAAACATTCTTAAGTTGGTGTGCGAGTTGTGAATCATTGTCATAAACTATTTAACGATTTTTTTTAAATTTACCATACATAACTGAAAAAGATACTTTTATAAGTAATCATTCTTTATAAAACGTTTTTATACAAGTTTATACTGTGAAATATTAATCAAACACATTTCAGCTTTGTTCTTAATTGTTTACCCACTACAAAAAATATTTGTAAAATAATAAAAACTGTATCTTCATTGAGCAAATCATCCATTTCAATTCGCAGATTTATATTTAAAAAAATTATATTTCTTTAAATATTTATTTCTTTTTTAATAATTTCATAAAATAAAATATGATGTACAAAGTGCGTGGGTTTCTTATTTTAATTTTTCTAATATATTGATGGGAAGATACTCTCGGGTATCGGGATTAAAGTTTTTGGTTTTTTATTTATTTTATAAAATAAAAAATGATGTAGGTTTTTTTTTTTTTATTTTCAAATTTATTAAAATAAAGCTAAGATCCACGTGGGTGTGTGGGTTTATTATTTTAATTTTTCAAAATAAATTAAAATACCGCTAGGTATGTAAGAGTTGAGGGTTATGTTTTAATTATTAATTTAAATGAATCAGCTTTCCCCGGGTGCGTCGGTTAATAGCTTCTTGTTCTATTTATTTATTTCAATAAATTAACTGTCCCCTGGATGTATGGGTTAATAGCTTGTAAATTTATTTACTTCAATAAATGTATAGTTTTATTGATTTCATTTTACAGGATCTGCGTTTGTGTAATTTTAAAAATCGCACTGACCTCAGCAAACCAGACCGTAAAATGGCGGCTTCCGGCTAGGTTGCCACACTGTCTCTGGACCCTCTGTAGCATGATCTAAGAATACACGGTCTGGCCTTAAGCGCTCCCAATTTCGTCCCCAGCCGCGCTCTACCACAGGCTGCCATCTTGGTTATCAGCGGCGTATTTAGGGAAAATGCACCCACGGCAAGCATTGAAAATTGTACGCCACTGTGAAAAACGCCTATACAACTAATTTTCCGTTTTTTTTTTAAATTTTAGTTTAATTTTAAAGTGAACAGATAATTTTGGTAGAATTTGAAACAAGTATCTTCTTAAATATTTGAAATATTCTCCACGAAATTATACCTTTAGAACTTCGTATCGCGTGCTTACTCTCGTGCTCACTATATGTTTATTCATTTATTCACATTTTTGAAAGCGAGGATCATTTCCTTTCATTAAAAAAGCTGTATTAATTTATATATTCACTTGTAAAATTTTCATACATATATAAAATCCAAAAACGTGTCATTTTGTGTACACTAAGGGGTTATGTTTTTGATTATATACGTGCATGTATATACAGATAATTAAAACTGATATTGCCATGATACGTGCTATGGTATCGATATTATGAGTTTATTTCTTTGTTCTTTGAGACCCGAAACAAAAAAGGCTTCTTCCCTTTCCGGTAATGATACATCATTTCATTAGCCATTAAAGGTAAAATTCTTCAGGTGCATTGAGAGGTTATGTTAGCCATATTTCTTCTACGTTACATGGATTAGAAGTTATATATTTTTTAATGTTTTATATTATCTATGGCACAAATTACATTATTTTCAAACTGATTGTATTAACTGGTATTAATTCATAAATTGTACAATTTCTTTATGTCTAACTTGAAATCTTCTGTCATGACATTTACGTCGTTTCAAATATACTGCATTCTCGCGGGCTAACTTATCCAATATGGCCGCCTGTCGTAGAAATCTTCCTATTGGTTACCTTTTTTTTAGTTGCGCGTGGCTAGACCGTGTATTTTTAGATCATGCTCTGTAGGGCCTACTACAGAGGGTCCAGAGACAGTGTGGCAACGTAGTGTCATTTTTACTGATTGGCTCCGCCATTTTACGTCAACTTCCGCCACATATATAGATATACTTAGTATACCTTGGTAGCGGAGGCGCGTAGTGTGCAGTATACATTGATGTAAACAGTATAGATCATGATTGTTTTTTAAGCATTTTATGCAGTTAAGATGTACAGAATCGCCAGGTAAATAGTTATTAATAATTTCTTTATGGTTAAATATACCTATAATCTCCAGATTATTCTTAATTTTTGTTTTATACAGTAATCTTTACATTATGGTATCATTGTCATCAACTATTTATCGATTTTTTTAAATTTATCATACATAACTGAAAAAGATATTTTTGTAAGTAATCATTTTTTATAAAACGTTTTTATACAAGTTTATACTGTTAAATATTGAATAAACATATTCCAGCTTTGTCCTTAATTGTTTACCCAATAAAAAAAATATTTGTGAAATAATAAAAACTGTATATTCACTGAGCAGATCATCTATTTCAATTCGCAGATTTATATTTAAAAAAAATCATATTTCTTTAAAAATTTATTTCTTTTTTAATAATTTCATAAAATAAAATATGATGCACAAAGTGCGTGGGTTTCTTATTTTAATTTTCTAATCTATTGAAGTGAAGATATTCTCGGATATCGGAATTTAAGTTTTCGGTTTTTTATTTATTTTACAAAATAAAAAATGATGTAGATTTTTTTTCAAATTTATTCAAATAAAGCAAAGATCCACGTGGGTGTGTGGGTTTATTATTTTAATTTTACAAAATAAATTAAAATACCGGCAGGTATGTAAGAGTTGAGGGTAATGTTTTATTTATTAATTTAAATAAATCAGCTTTTCGCGGGTGCGTGGGTGAATAGCTTCTTGTTCTATTTATTTACTTCAATAAATGTATAGTTTCATTGATTTCATTATGCAGGATCTGCGTTTGTGTCATTTTAAAAATCGCGCCGACCTCAGCGAACCAGACCGTAAAATGGCGGCATCCGGCTAGGTTGCTACACTGTCTCTGGACCCTCTGTAGGGCCTACGCGTTCGGAACGCCATCTATTGGATTTATTTGAACTACGATACCCCTCCGGATGCTATGAGAAGAACTACCGCATACACATACACGGGCGATGCATAGGGCAGGCTGGGAGCACTGAACGCGCGCGCAGGCAGTCAGGCAGACTGATGGCAGCTTTGTGAATATTCGATGTCGCCCATTGTTGTTCTCGATCGTCGTGCATAATGGCCTCCACGGAGTGTTTTGACTATGTTTGATGTTCTCGCTTGTTATTTCTGTACCTCACGAAAATTCGATGAATTTCAAGGTGACTAGTGTAAACTTTTGGTTCGAATTTCTATTGTATGTGCGTAATGTCAAGAAGCTGCCGGATTTTGACTGAAGTAATCCTATATACTAGCCAGACTAGACGCCCAGCCACAGTCAAACGGGACCTCAGTTGCCGTTGCCTTTGCTTGTGCGATTCGAATGTCGAGTGACGAAAATTGACGCTTAACGTCTAAATCCATTTTGTAGCTCTGAGGCTTTTCAACAAATGTGCCGAGTCTTTTTGGAAAGTGTATGTGTAGCGATGTGATTTGTCTCACATAAACTTAAATATATACATATAAAGACCGGTTTCAGTGGTGCGTCAGTTTGAAATTCAGCCAAGAATCTGAAAAACGCGGTCGAATGCAATTGAACCATCACATTAATGAGAAAAAAACAGACCACCCACTGAAACAAGTGAATGATGAATTTCTTATATATCAACAAGTTCAAGAAAGGTTTTAAAATTTTAGATATTACACCATGCGACTTCACTGCTTTTTCCTGTCATGAAAAGAATACGGTCTTCCTGGTGACAAACTTATTCGAACAAAACGGATTGCTGCCAGTCTCGTAAACACTGCCTGTGAGTATTTTCAGTATGCGATTTTTATCTATAAAAAAGCTGCTGAAATAAACTTTCTATCGCGCGGAATGAATTTAACTACACTCAGAGCATAAATAACTTAAAATTTATCATAATTATTGTAAACAAGTTCTGAACTGTCATTTTCTCATAGTTGAAAATTTTTTGATTATAATATTGAGATTTATCATAAGAGTCAATTTGCAACTAAAACTGCTCCTAATGTTGTAAATGAGAATATTGTGCTAGATTCGGGGGGGGGGGGGCGCGCAATTGCGGGGAATTAATCAACTAGACTCAGAGCATAGATAACTGTGTTAATATTGATCATAATTATTGTAAACAAGTTCTCAACTGTCATTTTCTCATAGTTGAAATTTTTTTGTTTTGATTATAATATTAAGATTTATCATAAGAGTCAGTTTGCAACGAAAACTGCTGCTTATGTTGTAAATGAGAGAAACGTGCTAGAATCTGGGGGGGGGGGGGGGTACCAAGCATTGGTACCAACAGGTACCAATCCGTGTTCATCTCGTTTTGTATTAGGTGTTTGCATTTTATCACCAGCTAACTTTTTCAAGTGCTTAGGGGAAAAGATGGCATCAAATGTATTGGACTAATCTTCATTTTGTTAATATCTTCGTAAAACATAATTACTCAATCGCTTTATTTAATTACATTTTTCTTAAAAAATTAAAAACTAATTTTGCAAAACGCATATAGTCAGAAACTGCTTTTTACGAAGATATTGACAGAATAAAGTTTAGTCCCATGCCATTTTTGTCCCTGCAACATTCGACGAAGTGAAGTAAGCTTACGATGAAGTGAAAGTGCCTAATTAAAGCTCAGTTAAATCTTTGTTGGAAGATTTCTCCTCTTCTCATTCCAACATGTGACATTGGCATAAGTTTAACTAATTCTATAAATTTGCCAAATGTTTTTTCTCAGAAAGTTTCTAGAAGAGTTTTTCCGACAGAGATGTAACAGAGCTTTTAGCTGGCTACAAAGACAACATGAAACATTAACGTGAAGGTACTTTCTCACGGACCATGATCTTGAATTATTAATTCTAATCAAATTTCACAGGGTTCGCATCTAGATTGTCCACCAATCAGATTTGCCTTAAGGGCATGTGACACAGCCAAATACCTACATTGCCGACCTCACTTTTTCAATTTTCCGAATTTTTTTTTGAATCTAATAACTTTTTTTGTAAATAAAATTTCGGCCTGAAACTTTGGAAAATGTATGAAAAGACAATAAACTACGTTTACGTACCTTATCGGAGGAAGAACTTCGCAAAAAAATTATTTTCGAAGAAATTAAAACTGGGTGCATTTTTTGAACCTTAGAACTTTTTTTATAAGTAAAATATCGGCTTCAAACTTTGAGAAATGCAAGAGCTGACAGTAAAGTACGTTTATGTACATTATTTGAGTATAAAAGATGCAAAAAGAAAAATTCCAACTAAGTGTCAACTCCGGTTCCGCTTGCCAGTTCGTTCGGTATTTGTGATGGGCACAACAATGCGAAGTCTGGCGGCCACTTATCGAGGCTCTATCAGGTGACTCGTCTACATCTGAAATATGGGGTCCACGCTGTCAAAAATTGATGATGCGGTGTTCTTACAATAATATTTTTTGAAAGTTGTGTCCAGCATAAAAGTTGAGTGAAATATGTTGTTCCAATGTTGAATTATGTAAGTATTGAAATTGCTATTGGCCTCTTTCAGTGGCCGCCAGACTTCGCATTTTCGTGCTCATCGCGAATACCGATCGAACTGGCAAGCGTTTTTGACATTTAGTTGGAATTTTTCTTTTTGCATCTTTTATACTCAAATGATGTACATAAACGTACTTGACTGTCGGCTCTTGCATTTCTCAAAGTTTGAAGCCGATATTTCACTTATAAAAAAAGTTCTTAGGTTCAAAAAATGCACACGGTTTTAATTTTTTCGAGAATAATTTTTTGCAAAATTCCTCATCGAATAAAGTACGTAAACGTAGTTAATTGTCTTCTCATACATTTTCCGAAGTTTCAGCCCGATATTTTATTTAAAAAAAAAGTTCTTAGATTCAAAAAAAGATTTGGAAAATTGAAAAAGTAATTAGTAATTAGACATGAATCCTGTGTAAAATATTAATTCCACGATTAATCGAAAATCCAGTCCATGAAAAGGCCCCTTAGTTAAGAATTCTCAGTTCTATTACACTTTTGTCATAACAATGTATTTTTTTATTCCAAATACAACTAACTGGAATTTTGAATGTACCGGAAGTTCTGAATGTTCAAATGAACGAAATGCATTTTTCCAATTTTATTTTATCTTTAAATATTGTTTCCAATACATAAATTTGTCGCCCCCTCCAATTTCGCTGCCCTAGGCTGCAACTATGTAGCCTATACGGTAAATCCGCCACTGAATACAACTCAAAATATGCATCATAAGTTTCTTTTGTACAGTAAAGTCTCCTTTATTTCAAGACGCCCCTATTTCAAGGCACCCGTATACGGTTATTTCAAATTGCGCAGTTCCGTCAACTCCCACCACGCTCCCTGCACATTCTCCTCCACGTCTGTGGCTGACCAATAAAAAAAGAGGCCCGAAGAGCGGGAAGCCTTGAATTGAGTATTTCAGCATGACGTTATAGGAATGCATACCATTTGTTAGAGATAATATGCTAAACGTAAAAGTAAATCATAAATTTACGAATAGTAATGTTTCTCAAGTGTAGAATTTATTTCCTCACTCATATTCCATTCTTTTGACGATTCACGACCTTTCAGTGTCACGAAATAAAATAAAACATCCAAATATCAGGGTAGTGTCACTCTAACCTCAAATTTCGGACAGTTGCTTGTATTGCGTGACACTGGAAGGTTTTCAACCGATAAAAGGATGTAGAAACAGAAATGTGCAAGTGCATTCTACAATTATTGAAAAAATTACCATTCAGGCACATTCAGACCTTATAACTTACCTCTACGTTTAGACGATTTTGTCAAAAAACTCGTATGCAGTTGCAGTACCATGTACTAACCTTCTTGACGGCGGGCGTTTGCCAAGTTGCAATCCTTAATATGCCGCGAAATATTTGAGTCTGCTACATTGATTTTTAGTTGGCAAATTTTACCATTTCAAGGAAATTTTATATTCATTACAATATTCGGTGATTTCATATTACTTTATGCAAAAATGTGACATACATGGAAATGATATTTTATTTGTGGATGATTCAAACCAATGTATTTGGATTATTACATTGTCACAAAAAGGAAAAAGAAATAATCCAAAACTTTTTATATATTTCTAAAATTTCTATTTTTAGTGCGTTCTTCTCACAAACATTTTTTAAATAAAAAGATTTCTTTCAAGAAATTAAGGTAAAATTATTTAGACTCAATTAAAAGAAATCAGAAAATATTCATAAACAAAACCCTGCAGATTGGAAAGAATCCTTTGTTTAGTGGCTCTATTCAAACAATTATTAAATTAAGATCGAACAGAAATCCATCTTATCATGAGTAATTTTATGCAAAATGAGCATGAAAAAGATTCAAAATTAAAAAACAGACCTCTAAACTACCTTACTTTTCGGCGCATTAGAGACAAAAATAACATAATGAAAAAAGAGGGAAAAAAGGGAAAAAGTCAATGTTATTTTTGTCTCTAATGCGCCGCAAAGTGAGGTAGTTTAGAGGTCTGTTTTTTAATTTTGAATCTTTTTCATGCTCATTTTGCATAAAATTATTCATGATAAGATAGATTTCTGTTCGATCTTAATTAAAAAAAAAAAATTTTATTTTTGTTTATACTTTTGTGGTTGGTTTTATGTTATTTTTAGTATAAGAAAGTCATGTTTTAACATTTGAACCATTCTTAACAACAGTTTAAGGAAAGAAGTTTTCATTCGAACGGAAAAGTTCGTTTTTCTTTCAAGAGATAACCTCGATATGCACAATGTACAAGTTTTACATCTTTTTGAGCAAACAGTTTATCCTACGAAAAAGTGGAAGAAACAAAAAGTTTTAGTTTTGGTCAGAGATGCTAAAAAAAATTTATTTTCTTTGTTAACATATAATTAAATTATCAAAAAAATTATTTAAATAAAAATTGACCAGAATTTTGAAAAAGAATAATAACAAAGATATTCGTAATCTGGGGGATATTTTTGATCTTTTAAACTTTTTCTTACATACGAATTGATATAGTTTCAAATTTTATTTATGAAAGTCATTAAAAGCCTTACTGAAGAAATTTGTTGTTCTTTTTTGTCTGGTGCCAAGGTTTTAAATTTCCCATCTCGTATTTATTATATATTTTTTCCTGTTGTATGCGGAACGTTCAAAAATTTTGGCAATCCTTAAACAAAATTTTTACGGACACAATTATAATATTATTATTGATAGTACATATTTATTAATTTCAAATCGACCGCGGTTTTCGGCACATGCGCAGTTGAAAACGTTGCTTAGAGCAAGCGCAGCGATACAAGGCCGGGCAGCCAATGAATGTCACTTGATGAAAAGAACCTGCCCACTCGCGGTAGATGTGGGGGCCCCTCCAGCCTTGAAAATAACGAATCCCTTTGTTTCAAGGACACGGAAATACGCGAGACTTTACTGTAATTGTATTACATTCAATACAATGAACTACAACTTTTGCATTGTTTTTATATATTAAAAAGCTATCAATAAAAAATGTTCATTTTAACGTTCGGAACTTCAAGTATATGAATTTTCATTATTCAAATATTTTCACGCAGTGTGATTAAATAGCAATTCGTATAATTTTTTATACATAAAATAATTTTGCTGAGATGTTTCATTTTGACACTTTATTTGTTTATGAATTATTTCACTAAGAAAGTAAAAAGTCGCAAACCGCAATTCTCTTAAAAAGTGAGTACCTATCAGTCCTGAAAGAAAAGAATCTTTTTACTAATTCAGGGTCCTGTTAATTATTGCAATTCAAACTGTTTATTTAGCCCGATAAGCGGGACCAATAGTAGTATTGAGATCTGACATCTTGGGTGCGCTGGTGTCGCGAAGTCGCGAAACCTGGTAGAATGTTTATGTTGCATTTTAATTTGTGCCTAAAAACAATTTTAATATTGTTTTTTGTAGGTTGAAACAATTAAGAATAAAAAGTAAAGATTTGTCAGAAAGTAAGTGCTACATATGGAATTTTCATCGTACAGAGTGAGAAAAAAAACACACGCTTCCTGTTAAAACTATATTTGTCTAGGAAACAATTATTTCACTATATTATGTAAGTGTCAACAAATTAAAAGCTTAAATAAACTCGAATTAATGCATATAACTAAAAATTTGATTTAAAATATGCAAAAAACATGAATTATAGACTATCAATTAGGTTATACTAATTTAGATAGTGAATTGTTCATGTGTAAATTGATAAAAACTTATTTTGAAATCATATTTGCATCAAAATAAGTTAATTTAAGCATATGACTTGTCGAAAGTTACATAACAGTAAAATAATTGTTTTTTCTTCGTCAAAAACAGTTTTAACATGAAACGTGTTTTTTCACTGTACTAGAAAGTAACGTACGTAAAAAATATTATCTTAAATAATCTTAAATAATCTTACATTCTTTTTCTCAGCTTTCCACCCCTCATTTCACCCTTCGCTTTCCCTCCCTTCCCAAATTCTCCCTCCTCTCCTCACTATCTCAGCTAACATTCCCCTTTCCCTACATTCCTTCCCCAGCTCTCCTTTCTCTCTCCTACTCATTCGCACTACCCCACTAGCTTTCCCCTCACTTCTTCTACTTCCCATGACTAATTTTCTCTCCCTTCGGACGGACCGACAGACGGACACCCAACCAGAACTATGAGAGTTTCTGCCCGGGGCTGCGAAACCCTAAAAATTACGCAAAATGTCTTGTCACCCAACTGCCACAAACTGCAAATTCAAAATGAAAAAATGTCAAATTATACCAAAAACATTTTTTAATATTGGAGATTAACATATAATATAACTTTTATTGAGTTGAAAAAGATGATATTGAAGAAGAGGGTTTCTATATTTTGGAATTAATAATTTTAAAAATCACTCCAAGGTCATTGAGTTATCCAAATAATAATAAATAATAGTCACTATTTTTGCATAATACTTTTTATAAAATGTCATGTCATCCGTAATAATTAAGCCTTCTATGAAATGAGAGGATATTTTCAAGTGCTGAGTATGTATATATATATATATATATGGGCGTTTCCACGAAAAGTGCCATTTTTCTTTCGCCGTGATATTATACGCAAACCAACACTAAAAATACAAGTTGTATTGCATAAAAATTTACAGTCAGACTTCCTGAAACAGAAACGAAAGCTTACAGTCATTACAGAAACCCTTCTAAGGAGATACAACATGTAATAGTTGGAAAAAAGTCCAAAAATATAGCTGTGTAATATTTGTCACCAGCTAGAAATTGAATGATTTGCATGCTCGCAGATTTTCCGCGCAATGCTTGAAAATTCTGAGAAAAATCATGCTAGTTCAGTGGAGTATAGGCTACTGAAATTTCACGGATTTAACATTGTGCTTCGATTTATAACTCAGCAAGAAAATCTCAAAGTCGTGTCACCGCTTTTACAAATCAAATGTCCGCTCCAAGGGCTAAAATGTCCACTCCAAAATTTCAGCGAAAATTTCCACTCCAGCGCCAGCAGCTGTGAAAATCGCGCGCATCGAGATAGGATTAAAGTTTTTGCTGACATTGCTTTATTTCAGTGGCCAAAAAACGTCCCAGCTAGAAAAATTATGTGCCACAAAAATCACGTGCATTTAGTGAAAATCAAAGTCAAAATTCGTATATAAATGGATTTTCTTCAGAAGTTACACGTCAAAAAAAAAAAATGTTGTTTTACAAAAAAGTTCCATTTAATTGAAGGGAATAACTTTGATCTGAAACTTTTTTCCAAGAATTTAGAATGTTTGGAAATATTACAAAAAATTGTCAAATATTGGAAAAATATTACTTGTTTCCATCGAATTACTCGTCTGAAAAAAATTTTTGGACAGAAAGGTTTTTCTATTAAAAATGCCCAAAGTTTTTCGCAAACTAGCATCATATTAGTTGAAATGAAAAATAAAAAATCATATATTTTATCAAATTTTTGGCAAGTAAATCTGTCATTATTATAATAAGTTAACCCTTTTCTAACAAATTGAATTGGAGAAGAGTTCAAAAAAATACTTCTAATTTTTCTTGAAAGTATTAAATGAAAAATAGTTTTTTAATAATGAAAAAATATATTTGATGCAATTTTTAACCAACTTTCAATACGTAAATTGAATTAAACGTTAAACCTAATTTCATTTGCCGAGTCATTTGCTTACTTTATTGAAAGTAAATTTTTAGTGATACATCTTAATATCATTTCCAATACATTTTATATGATTAATATAAGAGATTTATTATTTATTTATTTATAATATCATAAATTCATATTTATGATTTTATAATATTAATTTATTCATAATATTATGTGGTATAATTTTGTATATTTCATAATATTTAGAGAATGAGAATACCTTTGGGTTTGAAATTTCCCGCCTTAAGTGAAATTTTCTTTCCTACCGCGATGGTAGACACTGTCTACTTAGACCTGTCAAAACGACTTTGTAAAAAACAACCCCCCCCCCCCCCGGAGGCATGAGGGTGTTTTTTCGCGAATCGAAAAAAAATTTTTTGAATAAAAATTACGTATTTCATAAAGCAGAATCTGAGTCTTTGATAAACAATTGGGGTTCCCATTTGAAATTACAAAGTTACCCCCACTCCTGCTTCCTGGGGGATGGGGTGGGATATTATTATACCATTAAGCCATTTCCCTTTCGGGGTAGGCGTGACTTGCTCGGTTGGAAAAAAGTGAAATAGGTATATAGGTGTAAGGTAGGTCGGTATATGTTATAAGTTAGATAGGTATATAGGTGTTAGGTATATATGTTTTAGATTGATCTGGAGTTTTCGTGTTATTCATTCAAATGAGCCAAGGCCTTTGTTTCAGGCATCATTCACTATATTGTCACTCTGTTTATAAAATATTTGTCGCCACACTTTTCTGTCCTGGCATACTACTCTAGCTTCCTTCACGTCCATGCATTTTTCCATGCAAGCTCTTGTGTTCCTATGACTTCTTATGTCTCTTCGGATTAATGTCTCATTCACAGATTCTAACCATTCTTTCGGCGGTCTACCCCTGGGCATTCTGCCATTTACTTTACCTTTATATACTTGCTTCGTCAGTCGTTCATCTTTCATTCTTTCAAGATGTCCGAACCATCTTAACTGATTTCTTTCCCATATGTCAACTAGTGTCTCTCCTGTACCATATCCTTTGAGGATTGTCTCGTTTCGGACTTTGTCCATCAGTGTTTTTCCGCATATTATGCGCAGAGGTTTCATGCCGATCGCGTTGATTTTACTCCTGTCCTTTTCTTGACAGGTCCATGTCTCGCTACCGTATAGTACAGTTGGTACGAAAATAGAGTTATGTATGGCCATTTTAGCTTTTTCTGATATGTTTTTATTTGTGAGGATGGACCCTGCTCTACCGATAACCTGCTTACCCTTATTTATGCGCCTATCTATTTATCTATTATATCTATCTATTATTATTATTATCTATATATTATTATTAAAATTAATACATGTAGATGGTGAAAGAAACTGACATACTTCAGACCAAAAGTAGATTTTGATGTTAAAAATCCTTTATTGCTGCCAACGTTTCGAAAACTTTGTCGTTTTCCTCTTCAGGACGTAAAATTAAATTTCAAAGTTCGTCAAATTAATCCGTCAAATTATTATAAAAATCATCTTCCTCCTCACAGCTCTATAAATATGAAATAATAATGAGTTTTTGTAAATATTTGAATAGAAAAAACGTTCTCATTAGGTTAGAAATTTAAACTGAGAAATTTACCTTTTGGAGCTTCATTCTTTTTGTAGGAAATTTTGTTTAAATTAAAAAAAATTTTTAATTTTGTTTACATAAAAAACTAAATTTATGCTGTTAAAAAATGTAAATTGACTTAGTTTAAAGAGTCAATGGACTCCCCAACTTTTTTTGCTCCATTTTTGCAAGGAGAATTGAGAAAGATAGTAAGAGAGGAAGAGAATTCTGAACAAGGATAGGAATTAGTAATGACGTATCAATGATTTATAACATAAGGTACTATAGTTTCTATGTAATTCTAATGACAA
>CAKNXH010060614.1:430683-456462 GCA_932178445.1 Andricus quercusramuli | reverse complement strand
ACTGCTGCCCGAAAATCGTAGTTCCAGAAAATCTGGCACTTCTCGTTTCGGACAATTGACTCTATATCCCTTGGAGCGTTCGGCAGGGCAGGGTCGCGACCAACACTGTAAGAGCGACAAAGGTGGTAATAAAGTACTCTTAGGGCCGTATTATGTCTATAGATATACTTTGTTCCTGCGTGGTTCGGACACCCCGATAGTATGTGTTGTAGGTACTCAGCGTGTGCATGACACGCTCTGCACCTATCACTGGGAACTTCTTGACATAAAATGCGGGCGCGGTATGCTAAGGTGGAGATTACACCGTCCTGGCATGCGAAAATAAAGCCCTCTGTACCTGAATTGAGCTCTGATGATTTGAGGAAAGCAAAAGTTTGCTCCTTTGACAAGGACTGTTTTTCTACATTTCTGTGAAAGTTTCCGTGCATATGCTTGTCGAGTAGCTCTTGGTGAAATTTTCTAACCTCTGCTTTCTTTACTTCGGCTTTTAGACGTGAAGCATCTAGATGGAGTAATGCACTTTCCTCACTTCTGATGTTGAAATTCAGGCCAAGTGTCTCGGTAGCTTGCTCCGCGGCTTTGTAAAGGAACGCTCCTTCGCCAATCATCTCGTGGTTTCTGACCATCTTTAGGAGAGGATCTCTGCCATTCGCAACGATGTAAGCTGTACTTAAAACAATTCGGTTATGAAGACACTGGAGATTCAGAAGTCCGCGTCCGCCTTGACGGCGTGAAATGTATAATCGCGGAACTGACGAATTGATATGCAAGCTTTTATGCATATGCATGATCTTACGCGTGGTGACATCAAGGGTCTTAAGCTCGTTCTTCGTCCATTGAACCACCCCAAACGAGTAGAGTAGAACCGGGACGGCAAGCATGTTAGTCGCAGATACCTTGTTCAACGCCGACAGATTGGAAGAACAAATCTGTCGAAGAAGATGCTTGTATCTGCTTCGGAGAGACTCCTACACTGATGTTACGTCCTGAATGCGGCTTTGAGGCACGCCCAGGTATGTATAGGTCTCTCCAGTGTTAAGATGTCTAATAACACTGATGTCCACAAGCTCAGGGTCCTTGGGAACGCCAGTAATCTTTCCTTTCTTCAAATGAATTTTGGCACACTTGTCCAAACCAAAGTCCATCCTTTTACCAGCGGCATAGACCTTCATGTCATCCATATAAAATACATGAGTTACCTTATGCTCACGCTGATTAGTGTCGCCACAGAGGTATCCAGGAGAATTTCGTAGTGCGAGAGATAGAGGCAGAAGTGTGATGCAAAAAAGCAAAGGGCTCATACTGTCCCCTTGAAAGACGCCCCTCTGGAAGGTGACCTTGTTCGTCGTCAGACGATGATTCCTAGATGAGATGGTAAATCTAGTTTTCCAAAGAGGCATCAATCTCTCTATGCATCTCACTGTGTGTGGATGTACCTTCAAGCTTTCCAACGGACAGATGATAAGTCTATGAGAGGTTGAATCGAAAGCTTTCCGGTAGTCAATCCAGGCCACTGACAGGACGCGCTGATGGGCGGCAGCGTCTTTACAGACACACCTGTCAATTAGCAGGTTCTCTCGATAGCCTGCTACACCTTTTTTCGAGCCTCGTTGTTCGTACATCTCTCGCAATACAGGCTCAATTCGTCGAACGATCCTGTTTAGGACAGTCGTAAAGATCTTATACAGTGTGTTTAAACAAGTTATTGGCCTGTAATTCTCTGTTCTGGACAAGTTGCCTTTTTTCGGTAGGAGTATAGTGCGTCCCAACACCAGCCAATGCGGAATGGGCGTCTCCGACTTTAAATATGAGGTGAATATGCAGGCCAAATGTTGGTGTATAGAAGTAAACTTCTTCAACCAAAAGTGCTTGATACAATCTGGTCCAGCACCGGAAAAGTTCTTAGTGCCTCTAAGTGCTTTTTTCACCTCGCAAAACTCCTTGAAGTGGATGATATTGTCAGTATCTTCTTTCAACTCTAGTGTTTTCGGGATCTTGTACACCTCTCTCCAAAAAGTCTCTACCTCCTTGGGCTTGGGTGGATTCTTTACAAAAACAGGGGGATCACTGAAGAGGCGTGATGGGTCAGCAAGAAACTGTTGATTCTCCCTGTTCCATCTCTCCCTCTTCTGTATCCTCCTCCTTGCGTCAGATAACACCCTTATTTTGTATATAATCAACATATTTAGTTATATATATATATATATATATATATATATATATATATATATAACGAACGATATTCGTGATCGAATTCTCGGCTCCGTCCGAATACAACATCACTGCAAAGGAGAAAGAAAAAGAGGAGAGGTATCAAGACCTTAAAAGAGAGCTGCAACGACTGTACCCAAAATATTCGGTACGAGTAATTGTCCTTGTGACAGGTGCTCTCGGAGGTCCTAAATTATCACTGGTTCGTAACCTTAAAGCCATACCCGCGTGCCAAAAATATGCCAAGGCACTTGCGAGGTGGATGCAGAAAGCTGTCATCCTTGGGTCGCTTCGTGTCCTCAAGACACACGAGGGTTTCGCCGGCCTGTCGTTGTGATTTCGTCGTGCCCTGTGACCACCCATCTCACGGATGTGAGACGTGGCCATAGGTGTATTTTACCGCGGTTCTACTGGGGGCTATTGACATTTTCTTTTTAGATGGCAGTTGCTCTTAGTGGTACCCCGCGGTGGTTGTTTAACTTTTATATATATATATATATATATATATATATAAAATTTGTCATAAGGAACACCGCAGGATTTCGCCGGGAGCGGGTGCTAATCTGAAAAACTGCACCCGCTCCCAGTGAAATCGCGGTAAAATTTCAGCCGTAACCACGTCTCACGACCGTGAGATAGGTGGTTACAGTCTGCGATGAATTCAGTACGATGATCCGGCAAAAGTCTCGTGCACCCTGAGGACACGGAGCGACCCAAGGACGACCGCCTTCTGAATTTTCCCCGCAAGTATCTCCGCATTTTGTTGACACACAGGGATGCTTTTCAGGCTATTAACCAGTGAAACTTTGGCACCTCAAAGAGCGCCGATGATTAGACAATTAGCTTAACAGAGTATTCCGGGTATAACCGTCGCAACTCCCTTATAAGGACTTTCTACCGTTCTTTCTTCTCTTTCTCCTTGGATGTGACGTTTTTGTCAGCTGGTGCCGAAAAGGAAGTCAAGGAGAACTATTGTCAGGCCTCGAATGCGCAGCAGAAACAATTGTCGAGGATATGATTTGTACTTTGTTTCTCGCCGGCAGTTCGGAAGACCATATCCTTCGGATGAGATGTTTGTATCTGCATCGGAAAGTATCCTTTATAGATGTCACGTCCTAAATGCGGCTCTGTGGCACGCCCAGGTATGTATAGGTCTCTCCAGCGCAAAGGTGTCGTATAGCGCTTCGGTGAACGAGCTCAGTATCTTCGGATATGCCATTAAGTTTTCCTTTCTTCAAATTAACTTTGGCGCATTTCTCGAATCCGAACTCCATTCCAATCTCTTGAGTGTACTCTTGTACAATTTTTAGACCTAGATGTAGTTTCTCTTAATTTCTAGCATAGATCTTCAGATCATCCATGTAAAATACGTGAGTGACCTTATGCTTCCGGTTTCCAGGTTTGCCGCAGATGTACCCTTCAGGATGGCGAAGTGCGAGAGATAGTGGCAATAATGTGAGGCAAAAGAGAAGAGGGCTTATGGTGTCGCCCTGAAACACACCTCTCTGAAAAGTGATACTGTTAGTGATCACACGATGTTTCCCAGATGAGATAGTAAATCTGGTTTTCCAAATCAGCATTAATCTCTCTATGCACCTCACGATGTGTGGATGAACCTTTAAGCTTTCCAACAGACGGATGATAAGTCTGTGGGAGATTGAATCGAAAGCTTTCCGGTAATCAATCCAGGCCATCGATAGAAGTCGCTGATAGAATGCTGCGTTTTTAGAGACACATCTATCGATGAGCAGGTTCTCTCGACATCCTGTTACGCCTATCTTCGAGCCGCGCTGTTCATACATCTCTCGCCACACAGGTCCAATTGTCAGAACAATCCTATCATTTAGGATAGCTGTGAAGATCTTATACAGTGCGTTCAGACAAGTTATTGGCCTGTAATTCTTAGGGTCAGCTAAGTTGCCCGTCTTCGGCAGGAGCACTGTGCGCCCTTCCACCAACCACTCCGGAATATGCTCTTCCGACTTTACATATGAGGTGAAAATTCGGGCTAGATGCTTGTAGGTTGAAGGAAACTTCTTCCACCAGAAGGTCTTGATACCATCTGGTCCCGGAAGGGAATAGTTCTTCATGCCTCTTAATACGTTTTTCACCTCCTCGGTAGTGATAGGTGGACATTCCTCCTTAGGTGTTATGAGGGCATTGCACAGCTCCTTGAAGCTATTTATGCTCTTTGAGCATTCTTCAAGTGGATGTTGAACTTCATAGACTTCTCTCCAAAATTCTTCGACCTCCTCTGACTTGGGCGGATGGTCGACAGTAACTGGAGGGCCTTGGAATAGTTTATATGGGTCGGTTAAAAACTGTTGATTTTCTCTGACCCATCTCTCTCTCTGCTCTAGACTTCTCCTAGCGTTAGATAGTACTTGCATTCTGTCAACAATATGCTGCCTGATGGTCAGTAGCTTTGACTTGTTGATTGTGTGATGACGGATCCGCAGTTCGCGCGCGAACTGACGAACCTGGGCAGTGACAGTTCTGCCAGATGTTATGTAGTCAATTACACGCTGAATGCGGGACGCGTACTGTCTTGCCCAGCCTACCTTTGTGCTGAGTTGATGCATTCGTCTTTTGGTCTTATGATCAACCGTTGGCTCTGTTTTACGGTTTGCATCTGCCAAAGGTCTCGCTGCATTGTACACGCCACAATTGAAAGTCCAGAGGTCAGATTCTTCAGAAAAATCTCCACGAAGCTCGTCATCCAGTTCAGCCAGATCTTTGGGCTTGGGAGAAACCTGAATGTTGATGATTCTCCGGGTCCTGAAGCATCGTTCTTCCTCTGTTGGGTGCCTGTTCGAGGTTGGTCTCAGTGTCGCCTCTCTTTCTCTGGCTTGTTCTGGCTGCGGTTGAGTAGGCACTCCGCTTATATAACCCCTTTCTCCGGAGGACCTCGTCACGGTTACGCAGACGATTCTGCTAAAAATCCGAGAGCTCTGGGTGTTTCTCGCACCACAGAGTATGCAGTCGCGCCATGTAACCTTTTCGCTTAGGGGCCATACTGGCATCATAGCACTCCAGCAGGTCGTCCCTGAGTCGATCCGTCCACTCAAACGTAATGAGATTCTGCCGGTCAATGGCATCGACTCTGTCTTGATTGGCTCCCCCAACTCTAGGGTAGTCAGCATAGTTGTCCGACCCATTGTCGGGAGCCCTGCGCGTTCGATTGTTTCAAACCGCATTTACTACAACTATGTTTTGTGTTGTCATTGTTGTTCCCGCGAGCAGCTAGGGAAAAGGATTCGTCCATCCTTGTAGAGCCCTGTATACAAGGATGTTATATATATATATATATATATAATATTATTATATATATTGTTAAAATATTTGCAATTTGTAAGGAAAAACCTTATTTTTTCGTTTTCTTGCAGACTGGAAGTAGTTGGAAAAATACTGTTTGTCCTTATAACTTCCAATTTGTTGTTTACCAGACGTTAAATTAACAATATTTTACATCCCTAACTTCCTTTTGTAGTTAAAGTACTAATTTTTTGATATTTTCATCTCTTCTGTATATATTTTAAGACGGTTTTGGAAACTCTTATTAATTTTTATGGCCGTATGTCACGTCATTAGGTCTCTAGGTTGGAGCTATTCCTCTTTAAAATGCATACCCATTACAAATACATTCCCTGAGTTTTATATTTTCATACTATCTAATTAAGTACATTTGACTTGAATAGCAAAATATATATTTTAGGCGGTGTGAAGTTTTTTATTTTGAAAATGTCATAGTCTTAAATAGTCAACAAATAAAAAATCGTAAAGAACATGGTACATTGATTGCCAATGTACCATGTTCCTTACGATTTTTTATTCTTTCTTCATGAAATAATTGATCGATTAGTTCTTGAAGATCAATTTTATTGTCCGTTAGTTAAACTTGAATTCTCAAATAGGTTCCAATAATAACATTGTTGCCGTTGAAAAAATATTTCCTTTTCAAAAGTCTTACCTCTTCCATTTTAAAGTTTTATACCCTCCAATTTTTATTCAAATATAAAAAAATGAGCTCTATATTTTTTCTCTATAGAAGTATTTTAGGACACGACAAAACAATTAAAAAAACGTTGTGGCTATTTAGCCCGCTAGTGGTATGAATAGTGAGGGTATGTTATTCAGATTGCTAGCAGGATGAAAAAGGGAAGTGTTTATTTAACCCACTAATTTTATTCAGACGGCACCCATCAGGGAATCGAAATCATGTTTTATTTAATGATATTGAATTGATTGTCAGTGATGTCATTGATCATTGATTCCTATCTGTTGCTATAGAACCTCAATTTCTGAGCTGACTGGTGAATGGTGGCGTCGGGTGGCAAGTGCCGTAATTATGTTTCGGCGGAAAATTTAATATAATTTCTGGATGAAAAAAAAAACACAATTCGCCTATGCAAACCTTTTTGGATAAGGTATTTCGCATTCAAGTATAATATTTTTCCATTAGTCCTTACCCTAATTGCGATAAAAATAGTGATAACATGGTGTCCAGTGGTCCTTGAAATGTCCTTAAATTTTGACTGTCCTTAAAAAGTACCTTGATTTTCCTTGAGTTTCGCGCAATGTCCTTGAATTTTTCATATTCTCTTGAATTTTATCTTATTTCAAAATATTATCATCAACTAACCTAAAAAAATGTATCTCAGTTTCGCTGAAAATGTCATGTATGCATTCGTTCTTATGTTCTGAAAGATAAATATATAATATTTATTCACGCCTAATCTTTTTTCGGTTTTTATTAAACAACCTAAACGAGGTGTCCTAAAACAACCTGGAAGTGTCTGAAATTTTCTGAAAATGTCCTTGAATTTCGTACGGACCTTTTACTGGACACCATGGATAAGCGATATCAGAAAGAGTACTTTGATTTTTAATCACTTTTTTTAAATGTTCCATCATAACATTTCCTATCAAGCCAGACAGCGGAATGCAAAAAAAGCAGTATTAATTTAACCTGCTAATTTTATTCAGCCCGCGCCCATTACGGAATCCAAATAATGGTGTTATTGAATGATCAATGATCAATTTTTTAGCTGACAGCTACGTTTAAACCAGTTATTTTTTTACAAAAATATAGTATTTAAAAAAGAAAATGCTGTAAAATTTGTTTTAAAAAGCTTGTGCCAAGACAAGGCTATTTGCCGTTTGAACTTTTTGTGTACGATTAACTTATTTCAAGTTACAGCGTTCTAAAGAATTGAACTTATACTAAAATTGATATATTTGCAGGTAGTTATCTCAGCACCTATTTGATCAAAAAATTTCGAGAGGAATGCAAGATGCTTCTCAAAACACGTGCTCCAGAGACAAAAAGAAATTTATTTATATATATATTTATATTTATTATATAATTTATTTTATATAAAAATGTTCAAAACGGCCTTTCTTGACAACATGTATAGAATACTGCACACCCAGTTTTCAAACAGGACGTCTTAAAAATTTGTACAGAAAGGAAAGTTTTATTACGATCAGAAAATGTATTTTTTCTGTGGAGTACATGTCTTAAAAAGCAATGTATATATTTTTCAGCTTAATAGGTGCTGAGATGTCTACCTGAAAATATGTTAATTTTAGTACAAATCTGATTGTTATTTATAACTCTATAACCTGAAATCGGTTAATTGTACAAAAAAGTGTGACGGCAAAAAACCTTTGGACTGGTTCAGACTTTCTAAAAAATTTGCCTCCGATTGGCAACTATTTGTTTATTAAATTAATTTAAGTGTACATCATTAAATTTTATGTACCTAATAAGTTTCCGACATAGACTGTGATGTAAATTAGTGGTCGGAAAACTACTGCCGCGCGGCAGCCCTAGCTGCCATGGCGGGTCGAGTCAAAATCTCGTGGCAGTACCTGCTGCCGCCAAGAAGGTTCAACCCGCCGCGGACGCTTCCTTTATTAAGCGGTTTGAGTAACGGGGATTAAAATTCAATACAAAAAATTATTAAATTTCAAAATTAGCATTCTGAAACCTTGTAATTCAAAATCTGTGAATCTTTATGATCGAAAAAGATCTAAAAAACGTCTTTAAAAAGCTAAAAATCAATGAACTACAACACTTTTAATTAGAAGATGTTACTATTGTTGGTATACTGTTCTGGTGGTCAATTATCGGTAATATGATTAAAACCAACATTTTAGATCAAAATTTTAGTAAATTTTTAAAAAGCTACAACGGTGTTTCCCCTAAATTCTATGGGTTACTGAAGATACACAAAGAAGGAACACCTATGAGACCAGTAACGTCCTTCATAGGATCACCTTTATATAATTTATCAAAATTTATTGGCAATTTGATTCAAACAACTTTAGGAAAAACGAGTACTTTTATAAAGGATAGTGTTGACTTTGCAGAAAAGATCAATAAGATTGAAAATATTCCTCAGGATTTTGAGGTGATATCACTTGATGTTACGTCTTTATTCACTAATATTTCACACAAGCTTATTGATGCTAATATAAATAAAAAATGGCCACAGATCAGTGATCACAACTGTCTTCCTCAGGGATCTTTCATAACACTTCTGAAATTTTGTCTTGAAAATGCTTACTGTGTTTTCAACAATAAGTTCTACGGACAAACATTTGGTGTACCCATGGGCTCTCCTGTAGCAGCTGCGGTGTCCAATTTGATAATGGAAAACCTAGAAAGTAGTATTCTCAAAAATGTTCCATACAAAGTAAAGTTTTTCTTTCGCTATGTGGACGATGTTCTGACTTGTGTTCATAAGAATAATATCGATGATTTGTTGAAAAGGTTCAACAAATTTAAAACAAGGCTTAAATTTACTATAGAGAGAGAATAACATGAGTATAAGCTTTCTAGACTCTTTAGTAAAAAGAGACAATGGCAAATTGAGTACCGACTGGTATAGGAGGCCCACATGGTCAGGAAGGTATCTGAATTTTAATACATTTGCCCCCTTGCAATACAAAATCAGTGTGGTTAATTCCTTGGTTGACAGAGCAGTTAGACTTTCTGACCATACATACAAAAATAAGAATCTCGATTTAGTCACAAAAACTTTAATTGAAAATAATTATCCTAAAAATGTTATAACTAAGTTTATGAACAAAAGGTTGGAACATATTGAGGATAGAAACAATAATAAAAATAATAACAGTAATAATACTATTAATACAAATAACGTCACAAATTTCGAAAATAATTACAATGATAGAGAAAAGTTTTTGATATTACCATATACAGCAATGTACAGTAATAATTCAAAAATAGTGTTCGAAAAATTGGGTTTTAAAGTCGTTCTACATTCTGACCATGATGGTTTTAAATGTTTTAATAACGGTAAGGATCCGCTAAAATAGGGTTTGAAGACACATGTGATCTATGGTGTTAACTGCATGGGTTGCAAATGTGTTTATATTGGCCAATCGGAAAGAAATATCGATACCATAATGAATGAACACAAATACGATTGCAGGCACGACGATAGGAGCACGGCATTGGTGTATCATTCTCATACGAAGCATCATCAGTTCGATTTAGAACATGTTAATATACTAGGAGTTGAAGAAAATAAGAAACAAAGATTATTCAGAGAAATGTTTCATATAGCGAAGAATAAATTTTCGGTAAACAAAAGGACTGACATCGAAGGTCTGAGTGGTGTATATTTAAACTTAATTAATAATTCTAATAATTGTTGTTATTAACACCAATAGCTGTCGATTTTATAGCATACTGCTGTTCATAGAATTAATTTCAACCTAAAATAAATTGCAATATCTAACATAATTACTCTAGAAACAAACTGTATAGCTACGATAAGATAATTAGAGAGAATCCGTTTTCCTATCTTATGTATGACATATGATATATAAAGCGCACACAACAGACCATTGAGCAGCGAATCAAATTTATTCTGTAACCACCTTGTCTATACGACATTAATTCTCTGTATTTGAGAAATGTCACTTGTTTTTGCTTGGCTAAAGGATAATGTGATGTCCCACCAATATTTTTATCTTAACAACCTGATAATGCCAATACAGTATGCAAGTCATTTCATTTTTGTTTTTTATATTTTTTAACATCTACTGCATCAGTTTTTAGACAAATTTTCTATAATTTTAAACAAAAAGTCGGCTAAAATGACTTGCTCTAGGATCTTACTTTACTCCGGAATTTTCCTTTATATTGATATGATTCGCATCAAGAGATTGTGAAGGCCAGTCCAAGGTCGTGATGCCATTTTCCGCTTTCCAGGACTTGCAGAGGCGACTGCGTTGTTTGGGGTCGTTGTCCTCTTGAAGGATCCAATCCTTATTGTTGGCTCCAAACATCTTCATATACCCATACCCATAAGCAATATACCATAACCGGTCGTCAACTCCTGTTGACGAGTGGCTGTAATTTATAATGTATAACAAGTGAATAGGGATTCGAAAACTTCCCACCACTGAAGCAGGCACTCGTAGAGCCTTTCCTGCTAGGCGTGTCCATTGTGAAACTTCGATGCTGGGCTGTGTGAAGCTATGCTCACACTCGCGTAAGAAAGCATTAGGGTCCTCGTGGTCGTTTCTAGCGAAGTTGGGCAGGTCTAATGGTGGGGCTCGGATAGCCCAATGCCGACGACATATACACGTAATCTGTAGGCAAGGGGTTAACAACTACATTATAGAAGAGAATAGTTTGTTTTTGTTTTGCGGCTGACATTTTTATTGTTACATTTTTTCGTATTCAACCCTTTTTATAGGCAGTATTTAAGTAACCCCCCAAGTAATCTTGGTACTCCGGTTGAATATTTTTGTCTTAATTTCTTACATACGTCATCTATATAATCATATTTTGAAGCACACAGAGCCGATTTTTCAATAAAATGTTTATATTATAGATTATATATTCGGGATTATACGCGGCGAAAATGCATACACAGCTGACCCTGAGCGTTACTGCTACTGATCTGTTCTTCCGTTTTTGATTCTTAAACTAAATCTAAACATTTTATCGAAAAATCGGCTCTGTGGGCTACGAGATATGATTATGTAGATGACGTATGCCAGAAATTAAGACAAAAATATTCAACGGTACGTTCTCAACGTTCAGAACCTGAAACTGACATTATAAAATCATGAATTAATTTCATTTTAATCAGCCGAATTAATTTATTTACATAATTGCAAGAAAGTGAAAAAAAAAAGATTCATGATAATCGGTTGATGTTTCCAGTAAGAATGGAAAGCTTTTGTTAATAAATAACTTCTGTACATTTGGACTGCAGTTTTCTAACAAATTTACGCGAAAGACGGTATTTTTTGGAATTTTTTCCTCATGAATAATTTTTGATCCATAAGTAAAGGGTTTACAAAGTATTTGTTACATAACTTTGAATTTTTTAAGTAACTATAATTTATATAAACAATTTTCCCCCTCGTAAGTCGTGAAAACTTCTTATCAAAGAGTGTTTGTAATTATTAAAACAATTTTCATTTGTTTCAACATTCGTTTCTCCTTAAAACCGTCATACTGTTTGTAATTATTTAAACAATTTTCATTTGTTTCAATACTCGTTTCTCCTTAAAACCGTCATAAGTTGTTAATTTCTGAAGTAAATGTTACGGTTCCGGATTATCTTTTTCCGGAGCATGAAAAAATAGAATGTGTAGGGGGGGGGGGGTTAGTCACCAAAAATCGAAAGTCGAATTTTCACAGGTCTAAATTTAGACCACTCTATTGCTCACGCTGCACAGTGCAGGCAATAAGTACTTACAATGAGTATATTTCCATGCTGGTTTCTCTGTATGTCTATGATGAGAAGGTGAATAGATTAAAAAAAAACCGACATTCGTCCAACAATTGCTTAAATAAATAGTAATTTTTTAAACCAATGAGGATTAAAATAAATTCAAATGCGGTTTTTCGGGTTTCAATCGTGTGCAAAACTACCAATCTTGCCGACGTTTCGTGAACATTGCAGTTTACTTCTTCAGGGCTGATCTGAAACTGAAGTTTCAGGTTATGTTGTTCTTATATACATTCTCTACAATACCTGTGATTGGCCAGCTCGCCCCATTACGGGGACTGGTCGAACTTGATTGACTGTTGATTGGTGTTATGTGTGAACAAAACCTTTAATAATTTAAAAACTGAAGCTCTCCCTTCGTGAAATTTGTGTTTTTGCGAATTTTTCGTCAACGAACAGACATTTCATTGAAGGCGAACGTGTTTTAAACGCTGGACATATTATTTATTGTGGGAAAAAATCGGTAACCGATTCTTTTGCTCTTATAGCATATTGTATGCAAACCTCGGGTTTAATAAACAATCCTCATGAAATAAAAGGTGAAATTACTTTGAATGGCAAAATATTAAAAATGGAATGCAGTTTCAAAGCTGGTCTAACTGAACAGTGCAAGCACATCGTTGCAGTTTTAATTTATTGTAGCAAGTGATTTGCTTATTTCAATACGACGTGGGTTTGTTTACGTACATATTCTAATATAAATGATCTCGAATTATTATTTCTTTTGTCCTCAGAATAGACATTAAAAGATTTAATTGCTAATCAGAAGTTATATAGCTAATGGATTGAAATTAAATCGTAAATAAATCTTTCAAAATTTGAGGTTAGCTGTCAAGTAAAAAGATAAGATTTCTTGCATCCACATTGCAAATTGCTTTTTAATGAACAACCCGATAAAAAGGCTGGCATGAAAAAGCATTGAGAATTTTGAATAATTAAAAATGCCGTTTCTGTCCTTTGTTCTAGAATCCTTGATTAGGTAGGAAAAATAATAAAATTCCAATCCCTTTCAAAGCCGACCGTAGCTGCCAAACGTAACCTCAAATAAATCATAATTACAATTTTCGTTTAAAGCATTATAAGGCGCTCCAAAGACTAAAATTTGCAAAATATAGTACACCGAGAGAACATATTTACTTTTCTTGTACGACCTCGCCTCACGCTATGTTAGTATGGTTTCTTTCAAACTATGATAGCACACATTCATACTAATTTAGTGTAGTGTTTTAAGTCTAAACTGTGTGCTCTAAGCGTATAACAACGACACGCGTTTAATGTACAAAGGAGCTAATGCCTTGAACGCATGAGGACCACACTATTTTAGTAAGGATCACAAACGTTCAGAGTAAGATTACGCGTACACTTATTCACTCGCTTGGCTACCTTACTATAATAGTATGGAGTTGTGGAGTTTTGAGTACGAGACCTGTCATGCGTTTTCAGTACGAACTTCAAACTATTAGTGCTCGAAATTTATACCGTCGTAGCATGAATTAGGTCAAGCATCAAATTCATAGATTTCTCATACATAAAACGTCAGTATGTTCTCTCTGTGTAGGATTGTGTTAAAAAATATCACTCTTTTCGAAGAAGCTGCATCTACAAAGACATAAAATGTTCTTTGTAAATAAAGACATGGCTTATGTATATATATACATATATTTATTTATTCATCCATGTATACCTTGCGGTTTTTACATATTTTAACCCTTACAAAAAAATCTTTAAAATCTAAGAAACTATGAAGAAAACCTATACAAACTCTTAATAATATATTCTAGTAATTTGGTGCCGTAACATCGAGATTCGTTAACTTAAGTTAACATAGGTACTTAAGCTTATACTCTACAAATCACTTGCATCTAGCTTTCCTCTTGCTTCTTTTTCAAACCCCCTAGCATACTCGCAGAGGATGAGGTTCGGTTTTCCACTTAATGTTTCAAATACTAATTCTTCGAAATCCCTACCTTCCTTTCCACCTGCCCAATCGTTCACCCCTTCCACGCATTTTTTCTCTAATACCTCAATAGCTCCTTTGCATTTTAATATATGGAAAATGTTTTCCTCCTCTTTTTTGCATAATCTGCATATTGTGTTCTCAAATCCTTTATTTCCCGCTTTCCCCACATTCCCGCATCTTAACCGTGCCCACTGTTCTCTTTATCCCTCTCACTTATCTTTTCGTCCTACCAGTATTCCTCCCTACCCCATTGGGCTTTCCAGCATTTATATTCTCTACAATATGATGACCTGTCTATTTTCCCCCAATCTCGCTGTATTTCCTGCGCGAAAATCGTCTCGACTCCTTTCCCTAGGTTCTTCTTGACCTCCTCTTCTCTCCCCTCTTCCCAAAGCAACTCTGCTGTTACTCCGTCTCCTACATCCCGGCAAGCTTTCTCAAATTTTTTGCCCCAACTCGAGGGGTTTCTATTTTTTATTCCCCTCAACTCTTCCCTCAAACAGATTTTTGGCCATCTCTCATTATCCAATTATCAAATTCTCATAAGGTACTTGCTTGCCCGCGCCCTAGCCTCGATCTCTAAACTTTGTCTTCCTGCCTCCATTCTCCATATGTATCCTGGAATTGTGCTATCAACTCCCATTGCCATTTTAACGAACCTACCTTGCATTTTCTCTATTACTTCTCTTTTAGCCCAGCCCCAGATTTCTACGCCATACATCCCTCCTGCTTTCACTAAAGTGTCCATAAGATACAATCTTTTACACAACCTATTAATTCCTGCTTTCTTTAAAACACCCCATGCTGCATTCGCGGCAATTCTCGCTTTCCCTGCTATTTTCTCCGTGTGCCTTGTACAAGTTCCTCCCGTTGAAAACCAATATCCCAAATACTTAAAACTATTTACTACTTCTAATTCTTCCCCGTCCACTTTCCAACTCTCCCCTTGTGTCCTTCTCCCCCCTTTCCTAAATATCATTACCTTGGTTTTCTTTCCGTTAATTTGTAATTTATTATTTGCGATATATCTCTCTAGATTTCTCAGCATTCCCGTGAGCTCCTCCGCGTGGTCCGCCACCAAAGCCACATCATCTGCAAATTTAAGTCCAAAAACTTTGATTTCTCCTATTACTGTCCCTCCTACATTTCCTTTACCATAAGCCTCATCCATATCTCCTATAAATATGTTGAACAAAGTCGGACTGAGTGGACACCCTTGCCTGACGCCCCTGTTTGTAGAGAACGAGTTCGTATTCCCTTCACTCGTAATAACCTCATTTAATGTTCTGCTGTATATCTTTCTTATCATATCTAACATTCTACCTTTTATCCCTATTTTCTTTAATTTTTCTACTAGTATCCCTCTATCGACTGTATCAAATGCCTTCTTGAGATCTACAAACGCCGTATACAGTTTACCACCCTTCGAATTGAATTTGTTGTTAATCAGCGAATTAAGAACCCACACATGATCCCGAGTAGACCTTTTCCTCCTAAAGCCTGCCTGGCTTTCTTCATACTTCCTTTCTCTTTCTACCCAACCTCTAAGTCTCTCATCTAAGATGGCTGTTAGGATTTTGTGTCCGGCATCCAGGAGTGCCACTCCTCTGTAATTTCCCGTTTCATTTTCATCGCCCTCTTTATGTATGGGAAATATCTGCGCTTTTTCCCAGCCTCGAGCCAATTTCCCTTCCATCCAGAACCCATTCAGTATCCTGTGTACCTCTAAAACCCAAACTTTCGGTAGCCATGTTGTGAATTCCATGGCGATGCCGTCTTCATCTGCTGCTTTTCCTTTCTTTAATTTGTCTACTACTTTCGCTACTTCTTCAAACGAGATTTCTCTATTTATTTCCAAGTCTAAATCGCCTCCCTCCCCACTTATCTTTTCTTCCCCTCCTTCTACCTGTTTTTCTCCCTCTTTCTGCGATCCCTCTGCTTCCTCATGTACCATGTCTGTTCGTTCCCTTTCCTCTATTCCCTTATGAGTTTCTGGATTTTCTGATTCAATATCCTGGCCTTCCAGGAGCTTCATGAAATGCTTCTTCCACTGAGCCTTTTTAATTCCATTCCCTTCGAATCTCCGTTTTGGTCTAAACTCCCCTATTGTCTCCCATCTCTCCCCTTCTCTATCAGCCCAAGCTATTATCTCACTCTCGATAACTCTTCTTTCACAGCTGACAGCTCTTCGGCTTGTTTCCTCTCGCGCTCTTTCGATTTTCTCAGAGCCGAAGTAGTGCTTGCTTCTCCTAGTCCTCCTGCTATTTCTCTTTTCAGTTCATCAATCTGTATTTTAAAGTTATTCATTTCCTTCTGCACTGTTGAACCCCACCAATCGTTAAGAATTCCCGTTATCAATTCACTCCACTGTTTCGTGTTCCTAACACCGCCTGTCACTTTCTCCTCGATGTCGCCCTCTTCGTTCCCATCGATTTCGCTTTCTTCTGGTACTTCAATTAAACCTTCTTCGTTCAGATCTTCTGCTTTTCGTTCCCCCTTCGATGTCCCTTCTTTGCCCAATTCGGCTTTTTCTTCTGCTACTCCCTTTGCCTTCTTTTCCCGGACTGGAGATCTTTGTATTTGATGCGAAGCCCTGAATACTGCCTGTTCCTTACTACCTAATTCCTCGGCTACCTTGTGAACCAGAAAGCCATCTAGTATTTTGGTGCTTTTAGCATTTTCTCTGGCCAGTATATCTGCCTTACTAGGACGCCCCGGCCCTCTCCTCTTTCGAGCCTCTTCCGTGGCAGTAGCTTTCCCTAACCTCACTATCCCTCATCACTTTACGTTTCCTTCCAAAATGCACTATCCCAACCCAGCCTAATTGCTGATAACACTTTCCCACATATAATGACATCCACTTAATCCAATTCCAATGCACTCTAGACCGCACGTTTTGAAAAAACCCGACAAAATTCCATTTACTTGTCGCCCGATCACGCGCGCGTGCTATCTGCTCCCGATCCCAACCGGAAGTCGACATGGATTATGTATTTTATTATCAAATAATTTTGAAACATGTAAACGCTACAATTTGAATACATTTATACATACATTTATTTTTTATGCCTTCATTTAACGTATCATTATTATCAATTCAAAAAATTATATTAAATCATATGAATTTACTTACCTGGTGATATATTTTAGTATTTTGCTAGTTAGATATTCAATATTCTATTTAGTTAATGTTTGTTTTTGTAAAATAATTTATTTTAAACAATGATTAAATATAATTTTTTTTGAATATAAAGCAAAATGTTCTCACATGGTAACTTTAAGATCACCCTAATAGCACGGAACATTCAGCGAGCACCTTCGAAACGTTCCCGTAACGTGTAAAATGTCCACCTCTTGGAAATGTTCCACTGGGACCTGAGGGAAACCTTCCATTAATGTTATTTTTAACAACAATTATCTCGTAAACCGTAAGAGATAGGTAATAATGGATGAAATTTTTCAGTTTTGAGTACCGCATATATGTACTAAACTGTAATATGATATCCGTATCATAAACTGACATCGATTTTGACCTGTCACTTCCGATTTACGCGATATTTATTGATAATAATAACAATAACGTAAATTTATATTTGGAACGTGCCGTGCTATTAGGGCATATTCAGTAATGTTACGGCAACACGAGGTAACAAAATGTTGTTCATAGTCAATTGATGGAACATTTCCGTATGTTTTTTTCCGTATAATACGAACTTGAGGGCGAAAATGTTATTTTTTTCGCGGTTTTCAGAAAAACCGGTTTAAAAAGTAAAAAAAAAAACACATTTTTTGACTGTTTCTTATAACTTGCATGAAGCAATTCGGAAATGTTACAAGTTTCTAATTCAAAATAGCCATATCTATTTTCTTACGTTTTTGCACCTGCGCAATGTGATTTTTACATTTTTTATGTGATATTGAATATTCAATCTTTAATATCTCCGAAAATATTTATCCTACTGAAAAGGAAAGATTAGTTTCAGAATGTGCGCTTCAAAATACAGAAATAAACATCATAAGATCAAATAAACTCGAATTTTGTAAAATTTGGCTACATATGTAGTGCAAATGATGTGTATATATGTTTAACCTACAAAAATGCGTACAAGTTGAAAATTTCAAATTTAAATATCTATGCAATTTTCAAAGAGTAAATTTAAATAAATGTTTGTGCATTGTTTATTTGCTTACCTAATTATTATTTCGTCAGTACTGACTCACCGTTCACTCGATACAACGAAATAAGAGGTTCGAAATCAGGAATTCGAAAAACTAATTTAAAATAAATTTCATGCTCTTATGGGGTTTTTCATCAATTTTGCCAACGTATTAGATATTTTATTTTGAATTTCGATCTTTTTATGTCATATTTAAAATTAGCAACCTACGCAATGTTTCTTAAATGGATTTCATAAAATTGTAGTCATATTTAGAATGTTTTAGCTGCCATATTGGGTCCGCCATTTTTAACTTTGAAATTTTGAAAACAGATTTGGAATCCGGGACCCAAAAAGTATTTAAAAAATAAATTTCATGCAAATCGGATAATATTTCGACTTTTCATCACCTTTTTGACCATCCGGACCACTGTGCGCCATCGCCAAATGATTTCTGGCTTCAAGGGATAATCAAAACGTGGAAATCCGTTGAAAAACTGACGTGTGAAATTTCGACGATTCTAATACTTTCTCATTCTCAAATGATAAGAAAGTAAAAACAATAGAGAAATAAATTCTTTTAAACAACATTAATATACGTACCTTATTCCTAACATTTCAAGTCAAATGATTTTTCATTTTCAACAAAAGAGTTAAGTTTTTTAGCTAAAAAATCAGAGGTTTTAAAAAACATTCGATGTTTTTAAACCGAAAAGATGAATTTGAATTTTCTATCAAAAGAGAGATGACTTTTCTACCCACAGATAAATTTTTAACCGAAAAGGATAAATTCTCTGTTCAAAAAGTCAAATTTTCAACAAACCAGTTGAATTTTCTACTAAAAAGATGGCTTTCTAACAAAATAGTCGATTCTTCACAATATAGTCGAATTTTCATCAAAATAATGCAAATTTCCAATGAACAGTATAGAATTTTCAAACAAAAGAGATGAATTCTGAATCCAAACTATAATGGTAGACTTTGCAAATAAGAAAAAAAAATGTAGTTTGGTGAAAACATTTTTTTGTGTGAAAAGCAAACAATACGTATCTCATATTTTGCCCTGAGAAACAATAGATTTGAGCCTCAAACAATTCCGTAACGTCACCAGGGCCAGGCTGCCCGATTTCATATATAAAATTGGTCTTTTGTATCTTGGAAAATAGAGCTTTTTTATATCTAAGCTATTTTGACACTCCTTATCTTAATCAATAACTATAGCCCACCTGTAAACTCGCAAATAATTGAACCTCTCCGGATCAAAAGGGGATACGCGTGGATTCAGCCTGAGATGTATTGTCCAGAAAGTCAATTTTGAAAATCGTCCGACTTTTAATTTGAAGAACTGATACTTGTAGAGAATTTGAAGGAGCATCTTTTTTCCCCTTAGCAAATATTTGTAGGTTTTACAGTTTTTGAAGGAATTGATAAAAACTAGATTTGTCGAAAAAAAATTCAATCTTTTTTCACTTCAACTCACGCTAATTTAGTCAATTTCCATAATTTATCAATCTTATCAACACTAAATTAAATTTTTATGTCTTCTGAAACTAGTTAAGGAAGAAAAACGTAAATATTTTGATAAACAAAAAAGTTGTTAATTTTTTTGTGAGGCCTTGCAAAAATCATGAATTTCAACCTTCAAGCGCTCCGATTATCGAGCGAATTTTAAGCAACAGAAAACTTTCAGTGAGAAAGTTATTGTTTAAGATCTGAAGAAGTTTTCTGGAAAGTTTTAGCTCAATCGGATTAATGGGTAAAAAATTATAAATGTTTTAAATTGCAAGTGGCAATCTTGATGCTGCCTATTTGACTTGAAGTTCACATCGTCCGCTGGAACACGTTCGTAGCCGAGGAAGCACGCGCATAGGGCGGCGTCCAGATTGCCGCTTGCAATTTAAAACATTCATAATATTTTAACCATTAATCCGATTGAACTAAAACTTTCCAGAAAATTTCTTCAGATCCTAATCAACTTTTTTGTTTATCAAAATATTTACGTTTTTCTGCCTTAACTAGTTTCAGAAGACTTGAAAATGTATTTTAGTGTTGATAAGATTGATAAATTCTGGAAATTGACTAAATTAGCGTGAGTTGAATGAAAAATAGATTAAATTTTTTTTTCTACAAAGCTAGTTTTTATCAATTCCTTCAAAAACTGTAAAACCCACAAATATTTGCTAGAGGAAAAAAAATATGCCCCTTGAAATTCTCTACAAGTATCAGTCCTTCAAATTAAAAGTCGAACGATTTTCAAAATTGACTTTCTGGACAATACATCTCAGGCTGAATCCACGCGTATCCCCTTTTGATCCGGAGAGGTTCAATTATATATATGTACTTAATTATAGGTATATTTGGTATTTTAGAATGAATGGATTGCAGATGGATGAAGTGAGAAGGATGCACGAGGAAGGAAGGAAGGTTTATGAATTGGTTAAGCAAAACAGCATGGAGAGAGAGAAGACAGAAGGGGAAGAGAGAATAAGAGAGTCAAGATTTAACGGGAACTATGTGTGGATTATGCCAAGGGCAAGAGCGCAATATTTGTGTGTGAAAGGAGAGAAATGAAGTCAGGAACTTATAGCGAGGATGAGGTGTGGTTGTATGGAGGGTTTCAATAGGTTTTGGCTCTCTCGAGAGAAGAGGATGTGTGAACTGTGCGGAAAGGGGGATGCAAGAGTGGAGCACTGGCTGGAGGAGTGCGGGGAGGTGGAAAGAAGTGAGATAAGCATGGAGGCATTGTTGCATGAAAAGGGGAAAAAAGGGCAGTAGCATGGGTGAAGGGAGTGGTGGGTAAGATGGAGATGAAGAGAAGGAAGGAGGAAGAGGAGTGGAGAAGGAAAGATTGTAAATAGGAGAGAAAGTAGACATAAGTAAGATGTAAATATTGTAAATAGTAGATAAGTAATAGGTATTAGCTGCGAAAACAGAGGTTGGCAAGCGAGGCAATGCAAAAAAGTAGGGACATGCGAGCGAGGCGAAGCGAGGAAGGCAAGGCGATACGAGCGTGCGGCTTAGAGATAAGGAATGGATGGATGTTAGTTCTTAAGGGTTAGTTTTAAGGAAATTCTGTAAAAAATGGATGTGTAAGCAAGTCAATTTTTTAAGGCCAGCAGGCTGAAAAATAAACGTTTATCTATCTAATATAGCTTACAACTGGGATACCTATACAATAGGGTGGGCCGAATTTCACGAAAGTTTCCGAATCGAATCTTAATAGCGCGGAAAAGTTGCTACTCGACGCCCTGATCTCAATGAATTTTTTTTTAAATCGGACCATATCTTCAGGTCGCACATCGCGTCCAAAGTTTCGAAAAATCGTAAAAAATTGAACACGTTTTGGGATTTTTTCTTAGTAAGTTATAGTGATCGAATTTCGTTCAAAATCGGTAACTGACCTCTTATAAATATCTTTTGACTAAAAACAACATTCCCCTTCCCCTCCCCCTCTCCTGTGAGGGTGGATGGTTGGGGGCAAATATCATAAAAAAGAGCCATTTTACGGTCGTTATTTTCTTCATGTGAAGTGTGCTGGTGCGGTCGACTGAGCCGTTAAAAGCGTTTTTCTTTTGTTTTTATCGCTGTATCCTCTTTAACATCATAGATATTTTATTCTCATCTTTATTCGAACAAAAGAAAAACGCGTCACGTGTCGAAAACGAGCGAGGCTGTTTTCTCGAGGGGCGACGGTGATGAGTCGCATTTTAGTGTTGATTAGAAAAGGAGTTTGATTGACAATGACGTCGCGGACGTTTGGTCAAAAATTTCATTGTCCTTTATTTGGACCGCCTAAAAGTCTGAACAAACAGATTCTTCCTTCACAGTCTGATGTTTTGCTACACTGCCAGCATGTTCGATATTCTTTAGCCCTGGCTTCGGCCAGTCCAAAACAGGAGGTCAGCTTCTCTGCAGTAGCTGATTTCGTTGCTGATGATATAGAGTCCATTTACACTAAGGCATCTTTGCCAAGGGTCTCTCGCACGAGAATTATACAACTTATCAAAACTGTTCACGATAAGTATTACTACACCCGTAAAAAGTTAAACAGGGACAAAAAATACCTGGAAAAACAGAAGGAGTACACACAATACATTTCTGACTGTCAAAAAACTTTATTTGACGTATGTTCCTGCAAGTGCAAAATGTACCTTCTGTGTGATTGCAACAGAACAATAGATAAATGTACCTGTGATCAGTCGGTTGCAATCGACTGTTCTTGCCCTGTCAACAGGAAAGTTTCTGTGATAGAGAGGAAATTTCTTTACGCACAGCGGCATCACAGAATTGGCAAGATAGGAACAGTTGACCAAAAGGAGAGTAAAAAGATTAAAAAGAGGCTGGAAAGGAAAGCAAAACAAATAATACAAGAGGGTGCTAGTTCTTCTAAGACTACAGCCAACATACCTCAGATTCTGAAACAGAAGAGACAGATAAAGTTCACGAAAAAAAGGACACAGAGTTTCATATTAACTTCATATCACCCTCTGGGACTCAAATGAGAACAGTGCTTGCCAATACTGCTCTTGCTGGCGACAGGTACGGTGTATCAGACAGGGCAACGGCAGCTATCGCCTCTAGTATTCTCTCCGACTTGGGCTTAATATCTGAAACAAACAAATCACAGGTTATTGACAAAAACAAAATAAGACGGACGAAGTCTCTAGTTCGGAGTAACTTAAGGAATGAGCAGTTAGAGAAAGCTGACGTATATCCTAGAGGCCTATACTTCGATGGGCGCTCAGATGACACTCTTGTAATTGAGACGAAAAACTTTAAAAAGTATAGGAAGCTCACGAAAGAGGAGCACATTTCAGTAATTGAGGAACCAGGCTCCGTCTATCTCTTTCACACTGTACCCATTTCAAAAACTGCCAAGGATATTGCCTCTAGTATCCTTGATGAAGCTAATGCTAAAGGTATCGACCAATCTGACGTTCGCATCTTTGGAAGTGACGGTACGAATACTAATACTGGCTGGAAAGGGGGTGTCATTAGAATTTTAGAGTTATCCCTTAAACGACCTCTTCAGTGGTCTGTTTGCCTTCTACACTTCAATGAACTACCTTTAAGACACTTAGTTGAAAAACTGGATGGCAAAACTGAGGGACCAAGAAGCTTTTCAGGAACTATTGGCAAGATTCTAAAACATTGCGAAAAAATGCCTGTGGTATCCTTCCAGAGAATTGGAGTGCAATCTTCCTGAAATCGACACCAAAATTCTTAGTAAAGACCAACAGTACTTGTTTGAGATATGTCAAGCTATCAGTTCTGGCACCTGTCATCCAGATCTTGCAAATCGTGAACCAGGGCCTCTGAATCACGCTCGTTGGCTAACTGCTGCCAATAGGTATCTTCGACTCTTCATATCTTCTAAAAACCTTCAGCAGAGCTAATCCACATTACAACTTTCATACTGAAAGTTTATGCACCATTGGGGTTCACTATAAATACAAACCCACTTCTTGAAGATGGACCTAAACATTTGTATAAAGCAATTCAGCTGTCAAGGTACTTACCAGAACATCTCAGGCATGTTTTTGATACTGTCATCCAAACCAATGGATATTTTGCCCATCCAGAAAATCTGCTGGTTGCAATGATCACAGATCCTCGACATGGTATCAAAGAACTTGGGTGGAGACATATCCTGAAAGCAAAACTGACAGATAACCACAAAACTATAAGACAATTCAAAGTACTACAAATTAATTTCAAAGCTACAGACTACACGGAAATGATTGACTGGAGTGCAGTTAAACTTAGCTGTCCTCCTATTCTCCCTGAGGAGTACGATGAAGATTGCAATAGTGACTTCATTGCCAAGAAAGAATTCCCTACATTACCACCAGAAACATTCCCCTTTCCAAACCACACACAGGCAGTAGAGAGGAATGTGAAAGCAGTCACAGAGGCAGCTGCCTGAGTTTGTGGTGCGGAGAACAGGGATGGTTTCATCCGATCGAAGCTAAAGTCTAGACAATTAATGCCGACTTTCACAACTAAGACTGACTTTAATACATTAAGTTTTCAAGTACCACGCCCAAGTTATGGTTGGTTGGTTGGGTAGGGCGTGGGTGGAACTCACAGTGCAGCCACCTTCACGTGGTGAGTTCTGAGTCGCTCTCATAAGCAAAAAAGTTTCTAAGAGCGGGCGAAGAGCTGCACACTTCACACAAGGAAAACAACGACCGTAAATGGCTCTCTTTTACGATATTTTCCCCCCTCCCTCCACCCTCACAGGAGAGGGGAATGGGGAGGGGAATGTTTTTCTTAGTCAAAGGACATTTAGAAGAGGTCACATACCGATTTTGAACGAAATCCGATCACTATAACTTACTAAGAAAAAATCATAAAACGTGTTGAATTTTTAATGATTTTTTAAAACTTTGAACGAGATGTGCGACCGGAAGATATGGTCCGATTTAAGAAAAAAAAAATTCATTGTGATCAGGGCGACGAGTAGCAACTTTTCCGCGCTATTACGATTCGATTCGGAAACTTTCGTGAAATTCGGCCCACCCTACTATACAATATACATCGATCCAACTTTACATCTTATAATTTATGTGAATAATGTTGAAAACTTTGTATGATATCAAGCAAGATTTGTATGGAGGATTACTCTTAAATATTAAAAAGTTTAAAAACAAAAATTTCACTATGAACAATCGGAACAAAATTTTGGTACCCGTAACCACGGCCCTATTTGATTCAAAGACATTTCTTTAGTTCAAAGAAATGGGTTTTTGTTCGAATAGAGATTGTCTTTTATTTTGAGATGATTTTCTTCATTTGGAAGTTTCTTTTGATTAAATAAAAAAATTATGTTGAAGAAACGCTTTCTTTAATTCAAGACAAACATTTTTATGATATTTTCATAATTATTTACAGTTAAAATTGAATGCAATTTTTTTAAATTTCGATTAAAATTTATTTGTTTGTTTATTGCTGATGACGTGATACTGAAATTTGATATTCTAATATTGCTATTTATGGTCCTTGATTTCTAAAACAAAAACAACGTAGCATTATTTCATTTGTAACTTTTTACTATAACTTAGATTTACAGAGAAAATTTTTATGTTGAAATTATACTGTCTAATTTTAAAAGCTTTGAAACTAAAATTATTCAACTTAGACAATAGGACAATTTCAAGTCGATTGTGTTTAAAATTGTTCAATTTTAAATATTCGAATTTTAAACGTCTTCAAGATAGAAATATTATAATTAATTATGGTCTTTATAGTAAGAATATTTAATGAAGTATATCTAATTATCTCTCTAAAATCTAAATCATTAATTTAGTTTCATAATTTTTTAAAATCATTTCCGAGTTTCAATTTTAAGACTTTTCTGTAAGTTGAGGAATTGGCATTATTCAGAATAAAATACAAAACAATTTCTTGATCCATCGAAATATTTTCATTTTTTTTCGCAATATCATCTTAAAAAACTTCCAAAAATAGTTAATCTCAGAGATGTAATAATTTGATGATGATGCACATTCTTAATCACTGGGTTATTTAATAAGCTCTAGAGAAAAATAAATATTACATTTGAGGCTGTTAAAAAAATACATAATGCCTTGGTTGGGGCAGCTCGAGCGTTACGCGAATGTTAAACTTACACACACTTAATATAGAAAAAGCGATAGGGTTGGGG
>CAKNXH010060614.1:394578-424190 GCA_932178445.1 Andricus quercusramuli | reverse complement strand
CTGATTAATTTGATATCAAATACGACTATGTCACGATTTTTTCAAAGATTTAACTTCACTCTGTTTGAATGTATTTTTTTCTTATTCAACATTTATTTTACGAATTATAACAATAGAATATATGATAGTGAAAGGTAAAAAATATAGACATATTTTGGAGTAATTTGGAGTTTGAAGAATTTAACAATAATTTAACTTTTTATGTTTCAAAATAGAATTTAAAAATTTTGTGGTGTCTAATGTCTACGTTTGGCAAATGAAATATATTTGTCGGGAGATTGAAGAAAATGGAAAGTTCGTACCTACTTGAATCACTTTGAACATTTCCAAACATTTCCAAATATTTCAAGGATTTCACAAACATTTCAAATATTTTAATGTGTTAAATTCTTTAAATTACAAATTACCTAAAAATATGCCTATCTTTTTTAATTTCTGTTTCATATATTTTCTTGTTATAATTGGAAAAATAAATTATTAATAAGGACTATTGCATATTTGATACATTTATATTGGACAGGATTGCGAGCGCACACACATATGTGTCTTCTTTCATGTATACACGAACGTTCCGTGAATTTGTGAGAGTCGACGGGCGATAACGAAGTTCAGTCTGTTTCGCGCCCTTGCCAAGGAAGCTAGTTTTATTGTTCCAAATGAATTGAATAAACCATTTTATTAACTGTTGAATTCACAAGTGACTTACAATTATTACCCATGATAAACTACTATCTGAACATGGTAGCAGAGCGTGGTTTTTTTGTTTTTTTTTTTGGTAATTGAAGTGCTGTGAAAGAGAAAAAGGGAAGTGTCGAGCAAGTGAGTGTCGCACATGGAAGAAGTTTTAACGTCGAAGATAAAGAAAGAGAAAGTTTCCAAACACGAAGGAACGTTCGAGAACGAGCAAGGTGAAGAAATGGCAGCAAGGAATGAAATTATGATACCCATGTTTGATGGAGAAGACTACAGTATGTGGAAGAAAATAATCATATTGTATTTAAAGTTTAAGAAATGTGATGAGGTTACGAAAAGATCAAGGGTTGCGAGTGAAAGAAAAGGAAAAACTGAACTACATGTTAAACATGTTACCCGAAACGTATATCTATATAGGAGATCTGATAGACGCCTGGAAGGAAGAAGATCAAGCAGTGGCCTATGTTAAAAATAAAATCGAAATAGCTGAAATGAAAAATGTACCTGACCATGGAAAAAGAAGAACAAACGCATTTGCTGCAAAAAAGGGAAGCTGTTACAGATGTGGAAAAGCAGGACATTTTGCGAGAGAGTGTCAAGAAGGCTGCCAAGCAGGAAGCAACGGCGGTTCTGGGCGTGGTCGAGGCCGAGGAAGAGGCGGAAGAGGCCATTTAAGCTGGGGACGCGGAAACTTCCGTTGTCACCAGGAACCCGGTACCAACGAGCAGAGCGGTTCAGGCGCTGGCGCATGGGTAGCAACGGTGAACGCAGCACACAGCAGCGAGGTAAACAAATCAGGTAACGGAGGAATAATTAGGTTGTTAGATAGCGGATGTACCGATCACATAATTAATAACGATAACTACTTTGATAAATGTATCGATCTTCAAGAACCTGTAAATATATACTTAGGTGACAATAGACCAGTGCTAGCGACAAAAGTCGGTAATGTGAAAAGTTGTTTTGAAGCATTCGGAAAAAGAATTGAAATAAATATGGAAAATGTGTTTTACGCGAAGGAAATGTCCTCAAATTTAATTAGTTGCGGTAAACTGACAGATAAAAATAATACAATTATCTCAAAGGGAAATGTTGCAAAAGTATTTGATGAGAATAATAAGCTTATAGCAGTAGCGTTCAAGGAGAATAGGACATATATAATGAAAAGTATACTAAAAAGGAAAGAAAAGTTAGTAAACAGTGCCGAATGTAATATTATGAGTCAAAAGGAGAAATGTCATAGAATGCTAGGGCATGTAAATTTCAGTTACTTAAATATTTTAGGTAAAAACTAGCTATTGACGGGTATTCCAAATGAATTTGAAACAGAATTCTTAAAATGTAAAACTTGTATCGAAAATAAAATGCATAATGTAAAAATTAAAAATAATAGAACCAAAGCAAAAGAAATAATGGAAATTATTTATACTGACGTGTGTGGTCCTTCTAAAACTTCTGGATTGAATGGAGAAAGATATTTTCTTACTTTTATCGACGACTACAGTAAAATTGCTAGGATTTACTGTATTAAATCGAAAGATGAAGTCTTTGATAATCTTGTACAATTTGTCAATGAAAGCGGAAACTTATCTGGAAAAAAATTAAAAATATTGAGATGCGATAACGGAAAAGAATACTTGAATAATCGTGTTTATAAGTTTGTCAGAGATAAGGTTATTATAATAAATAATTGTCCAACTTACGTACACGAATTAAATGGGACAGCGGACAGATAGAATAGAACAATAATGGATATGTCGCGTTGTTTATTAGCAGAAGCACAGGTAGAAAAAAGATATTGGCCGGCAATCGTATGTACAGCAGCATACTTAAAAAATCTATCGTTGGCAAATACAGTAGAACGGAAGACTCCGTTCGAAATATTTTTCGAAAGAAAGCCAAATGTTGAAAACTTACGACTGTATGGAAGTAGAGTTTTTGTAAGAAGACCGGAACAAAAAAGAGTTTCCAAGTGGGACAAGAAAGCAGACATGGGAATTCTGTTAGGATATAGTGAAGTAGGCTATAGAGTTTTAATAGGTGGTAAAATAATAGTTGCTGGACATGTAGAAATCGTAGAAAGGGATACAGAATGTATTGGTATGTGGGAAAATTCATCCGAGGAAGAAAATTACGATAGCGAAAATGTTGATTTATTAGAAAATACGAAACAAAAAATTGTTGAACCTGGAGAAAATGAAAAGGATATTATTTCTGAAAATTTAGAGCTCCCTAGAAAATCCACGCCTAAAAAGAAAAGCCCTACGAGGTACCCAGAGGAGGAAAATTGCAATGAGATTTTTGTAAACTATTGTAGAGTAGATACTCCTTAAACATTTGAGGAGGCGATAAATAGCGACGAATGTGAAAACTGGAAACAGGCTATGGACAAGAAATAAAATGTCTTTATAAAAATAAAAACTTGGGCATTAGTTGAAAAGGTAACAGGCAAAGAAGTCTTAGATGTAAAGTGGATTTATGCGAAAAAATCCGATGATAGATATAAGGCGAGGTTAGTAGTAAGAGGATTTCAACAAAAGAATGTGATTGATTTCATATACTCCCCTGTTGCGAGTAATCAAACTATAGAAATTTTGTTAGCATATTGTTGTCAAAATGGGTTAATAATTGAACAAATGGATGTGGAGACTGCCTTTTTAAATGGCAAAGTAAATTCGGAAGTATATGTGAATCAACCAAAAGGATATGGAGACGGAACAAATAGAGTATGTAAATTGGTAAAAGCACTTTATGGATTAAAAGAAAGTCCTAGGGATTGGTACGAATGTTTCGATGAGTATGTAACGAAACTTGGATGTAAGAAGAATAATATAGAGTTGTGCCTATACGTTCATGGAGAGGGAGAAAATGTTGTTTACTTACTAATATACGTCGACGATTTGTTAATATGTAGTAAAAACAAAATGAAAATACAAACTGTAAAGAAATTATTGATTGAAAAATTTCAGATGAAAAATTCAGGCGAAATAAAAGAATATCTTGGTATCAATGTAGAATATGATTACATTAAAAGGGAAATAAAATTAAGTCAAACGGAATATATTGAGACATTAGTAAATAAACATAATTTAAAAATCAGTAAGTTATATATTACTCCTATGGAAACGAATTTAAAAATTGAAAAGGCTGAAATAAGTAAAAGAATATTAAATATAGAAATTTAATTGGTGCTTTACTATATATTAGCTCGAGTACAAGACCGGATATAAGTCACAGTGTAAATTACATGAGTAGATTTCAGACCTGTTATGATGAGACACATTTTAAATACGCGTTGCGAATATTGAAGTATTTGTATGAAACGAAAGATTTAAAGTTATAGTATAAGAGAAATGAAAATTGTGAAATCATAGATTGCTTTGTAGACGACGATTGGGCAGGAGACCACTTAGATAGGAAATCTACGACCGGATATTTGATTAGATTATATGGAAATGTTATTGAGTGGAAGTCAAGAAAACAAAAGTGCGTAACAAAAGCTTCAACGTACGCAGAGTATGTTGCGCTATCGGAAGCTGTGAGTGAGTTAAAGTTTACTAGAGAGCTAATACAAGTATTCAATGTAAGTTTAGATAAACCTATTAAAATTTATGAGGATAACTCTAAAGCGATAAATATCGCGAACTACGGGAATTTTACGAAGAATTCCAAACATATTGAAATTCATTATCATTATGTTCACGAACATGTAAAAGAAAATTTGATAAAGGTACTGAAAGTAGACACTGAAGAAAATGTTGCGGATATCTTTACAAAAGCTTTATGTAAAGACAAATTTGAGAGATTTAGAATGTCAATGAAGGTAAAATAAATTGATCTAAAATAGAAAAGTTCAACATAAATGTAAGGAGGCGTGTTGAATATTTGATACATTTATATTGGACAGGATTGCGAGCGCACACACATATGTCTTCTTTCATGTATACACGAACGTTCCGTGAATTTGTGAGAGTCGACGGGCGATAACGAAGTTCGGTCTGTTTCGCGCCCTTGCCAAGGAAGCTAGTTTTATTGTTCCAAATGAATTGAATAAACCATTTTATTAACTGTTAAATTCACAAGTGACTTACAATTATTACCCATGATAAACCACTATCTCAACAAGGACAAAACAAAATACTAATGGAGTGAAGTTAAATCAGCAAAAAAATCATAACAATGCCGTGTTTGATGTCAAATTAATCAGTAATGGACAAACAAGTGTGATGCGTACTCAGATTTTGACTTTAACTATTCATTAAAGACCGCTAATTAGTATTCGCGCATCCTTGTGACAAAAAGACACTCCCGCGAGCTGTCCGATCTGCTAGCGCACATCTGTCGCATTCCTCGGAAACCCCGAAGCGAGAAACGAGGAAGTACGCCACGAGTCGAGGAGAAATGAGATAAGGCAAAACGAGACGAGGAATATCGAGACAGCAGGTATGTTTCGCCTCGTCCCGTCTCGTTCCTCGGGATTTCTCGCTCGGCGGCAACACTAGTTTTTCTTCCTCCTTTGCCGTGATATTACCATCGGCTGGTGTCGAGAATTCAATCACGTAAATGATCTTGGTCTTCAGATATTGGAGGACAATATCAGCCTTCGTAGCACTGATACATTGAGTGGTGGAGAATGAGAAATGCCAATAGATCTTACACTGATCATTCTCCACAACGGACTGGAGTTTCCTCTGTGCGTATGGCAAGACGGGCAATAGATCAACACCATATGAGTGCCTAAGATGGTAATATAACACAAATGGTGACGCAAAGTCACCATGTAAAACTCTCCAGAGGTGTTGCCGGATGTTATTTCGCGTAAATTTCCCGCTTTTGCTTACCTTCTAGGACATAAGGAGCAGAAGCGGATGACGTACACGTTCCAGTTGCGTTCCAATAGCTCTAAGAAGTAGCTCTAAGAAAGCATCCAGAGGCGACTGTTTTCACATCCAACGCTCGCGGCCGCTGTTTATGGATAACATCAGTAAAATATGAACTCCAAACTACACTATGCTCCTAATTTTGTACCTACAACATCATCGCAGAAGATTTCAGACATCGTAATATATTAACTTATAAGATCCTCATCTCATCAGTCATTTTACTTAGTCCGTGGCTATGATGAAAAACCGGGCCCACCCGATAACAAGGTTAAAAAAATATATAACATATTGGGCTGTAACCATCTTGAGCCTGAGACATTAATATTTATAATATAATATAATAATATAATAAAATGGACCTCGGCGGCTCAGTTGATTAGACGCTCGGACTTCACCTTAGAGCAGACATGCCCAACTCGGGGAAATTTCCTCCGGGAACACATGTTCCAAGTCCCCTACTCTTTCTCCTAGAGAGCGGGATAAGTGGTAGACGCATGCACGTGGTAGACGCGTACGTCACAGAGGAGAAATTCTCGCAAGCGTTTACCACCACTCCCGCTCTCTAGGAGAAAGAGTAGGGGACGCGGAACGTTGGGCATGTCTGCCTTAGAGGTCCGGGGTTCGATTCCTGAGCCGTTACCTTTTGAAAATTTGTCTATGTACCTTTACCGAGGTTCTGGTGGTTCGGATCCCACCCTAAGCTGTAGCCCCCCCCCCCCCATCATGCACTTGACTGCAACCCAGTCCGAGAATGATAGGGAAAAACCAGGCTTTTTCCAGTATGTCAAGGCACACGCTCTTATGAGATCACTTGATTGCATTATAATAATGCGTCCGTGACTGATAATATATACCGGGACAGCCTCGTGCATACCTCAAAAAAAAAAAAAAAAAAATCCAACTTTAACCAAAAATGCCTTCGACATATTGGGCTGTAACCATCTTAAGCCTGAGACATTAATTATAATCGCCTGGCTAACTCTTTAATGTTCTTCATTCTAGTATTCAGTTTGCTCAATATTTCCTGTAAGCCTTCGATTGACTCTGCCATAACTAGCTTATTATCTGCAAACGTTAACCCACGCACCGGCGCATTCCCGAGATTCACACCTTCTTCATGGAAGTGGGCCCTTCTTGGACACTTATCCATGGGTATGATGAACAGCCAAAAGGACATAACGCATCCTTGCCTAACACCTTGCCTAATATCGAATCAGTCACTCAGTTGTCCATTTACTCTCACGCTCGCTCTGCTACATTGCTTTTAGAAGCTATCCATTTACTCCTTACTCTGTCAGGACTTCTCAAGGCTTACTCCTATCCGCCTTATCAAACGCTTTTTCCAGGCCAACAAATGCACAGAAAACTTTTTGCTTTACCCGCAGTCTTTTTTCTGTTATCTGTCTCAAACTAAATATCTAATCCTCGAAAGATCCTCCTAGCATAAATCTACATTGGACCTTCCAGATCTTTTGTTCCGTTATTTTCATTACCCTATTCACAAGAATTTTCGAATATATTTTGCCTATGGTACTTAGTAAGCTGATACCTCTGTAATTATTGCAGTTGCTTCTATCTTACTTTCAATTGTAATTGGGACGATAATATTCCATTTCTGTCATCTGGAACTTCCCCTATCTCGATGAGTAAATTTATCAACCCGCACGTCCTGTGGGGTATATATTTGCCACCGTATTTAAGCATTTTAGCGTAAATGCCATCTACACCAGCACCCTTACCATTCAATTTGGCCAGCTCTTGGCAATTCCGTCCCAGTGTGCACAGGAAAATTTTTGAAATAACAAAATGTATATATTTTATGCATCTTAAAGTAACTGCTGTTAATGATAAAACTATGGCATTATTAACTTCCCACTCGAATGATATTGGGTCAGCGGCACAATACAGGGCTACCAATATTATAACGTGGAATCCGCAAGCAGCGGGGCTTTGTCGGGTTTACTGTTTCAGAAGTTGATATTTTTTAGTTTTAATACTGAATGTTTTATAAACTTTATAATCGTAGATTGATTATTTATGACATTTTCTTTCATAATCATATGATTTTAACATTGCGTACTGTGTGTCTTTAATAATATTATTCAAGGTTTGAAGTAAAAATTTTTGTTTTCCTGTGTTACACCTTAGTACATTGCTAGAAAAAAAAATTCGTGTGCAACAATTAAGATACCTAAGTTTTGTTTAAATGTAATTAAATTAGTAAAAGACCATTGAAAATCTCCATTTCATAGTCATTAAATAATCCTAGAACTATTTTGACCATTTAGCAGTAGAATGTTTGGGAATTTATTAATTTGTGAAAAGGGCTTACTTTCTACTCTGACTAGCCTAGGATACATCCTTAAATGATTTTCAGAATTTTTAATGTTTTAGGGAGAATCTATCATCGGAACCAGTAAACTTTTGTCTGCTTTTTGGGCTCAAATTAAAAATGAGATTCCACGTATTATGTGTAAAAAGATAACGCCAAAGTGTCTAAACATACTTAACGCAACTTGCAGAAAATAGTGTTAATTAATAATTTATAAATCTACAGGAACAACCGATCGAGCAGCCTTTGAAGTATTCCATGTTTGCGCAAACAGAGCATACTAACAGTTTTACTCAAACGGAACAGAACAATTCAAGCTACCCTGGTCAGCGGCAGGTAGTGAAACTCACTTTATTTTACTATCTTGTAGATTTTAAATGAATCTGTTGTAGATTATGTTCAGATTTGTGTGGAATAATAATAACATACATCGTTTTTGAGTTGAAGCCTGCTTTGAATTGATTGCATAATTATAAGTTTTGTTGATCTTGTGTTTATCAACAAAAAAAAAACATATTTGAAGGGTGGCAGTACAGTACTAGATAACCAACATTTTGATAGAAAATTGCCTTATTGCATAAAAAATTCCGGATCAAAGAATGAGTCGTGCGATCGAAAACGCGGAAAATTATTTTTCATCACGCATGCACGGAATATGCCATATTTCACATCTGTTTTCCGTGCGCATTGTGGCATATTGCGCATGCCGTGCAAATAGCGTGCGTTCTACAATGATCGCACGCTGCTCCGTGTTTTAGAAGAAATATCGTACGCTCCACCGTGTTTTAGTAAGAAAAATCACACGCTTCGCCGTGTTTTCACGAAATAAACGCAACTAACCTTCTACTAACTTAAACGTTATCATCTTCGAAATGTCAACAACAGTTTGTTTTGTGTCGTGGATGCAAGAAGTAAGTATAAAAAAATGACAAATAATATTGATATGATTAATATGAACATTTATATTGATATGATTAATATGAACATTCATATTGATATGATTAATATGAATATTCATATTGATTATATGTAATCATAATCAAGTCAAAACGTATTACATCTAAATATCATACTTGAATATGCCCACAGCAGGTTTCAGGTTAGGTGCGTTTGTTTGTGAAAACACGGCCAATTCTCCATCGGCACCTGAAATTATCTTTTTGATTGGGGTGTTTTTCCTCTCCCCCGCCTAACTCCCTCCCCCACCGACGATATTCCGCACTCGTTTCGCTCGCGCGGATAAAACACGAAGAATGCATATTCCTCACATTCGTGATGAAAAATAGTGTGTGCAACTCGTATGGTATAGTTGCATATTCCGCCATTTGGGCGCTCAACGGCGCCCGCGTGCGCAATATGCAACTATACCCCACTCCTTATACAATGTACTATTCCTTGCGTCTCGTGATATCCAAATTTTAAAGTTGAAAAAATTGAATTTTTTAAAATATGGACATACAGAAAAGGGCAAGAGGGAACTTTTTTACATCAGCAGTTTTTTTTGTCCGATGAATATTTTTACTAGTGATAATGAAAAAGTGAGAAAAAAATTTCCCCAAATTCAATTATTTTTTGAAACAGAAATCGTCAAAACTCAGTTTATTGTTTAATAATAATTAATTGAGAATTGAGACCGGTCGATAAGCACGTTTTTTTAGTTTCGGCAAAGAAAAGTATCGAGGAAACTTTAGAGTTGAAAGAACTTTCAGTGAGACATTTGTTCCTCAATACTAAAGTTAGATTTCTGGAAATTTTTAGATGGATTCAATAAAAATTGACGGAAATATCCATCATGTAAGAAAGCACGCGACGCCGTCTACGATTGCAAACGCTCCTCAAAGTTCGCTTGTACTCTCGCCGGCACTCGCCTATGAAGGACTTTTCAATAATAATTAAATATTTTAAAACCTGCCCCTTGCCCACAATGGATATACAGTTGACTGCTTCATATGTTTTTGTCTTTCTTTTGTTTTCAGTGAATTAGCATTTAATTAAAAAGCAGAAAAATGTTTCCTTCGCAATTTTTTTCACCCTTCACTGTGTTTTCATCTTTACAGTAATAAAGAATGTAAACAAACAGTCCGGTACCTTTGTTTTGGAATTTTCACTATGAAAAGGCTTCAGTGTCTCAATTTTTTCGGACCGTGCGAGTCACTCTCTGATTTATCAGATCGAAGCTAATAGAAAAATTAGGTCGGAGTGAAATATTCTAAGTTATTTGATATATCTGGAAGACCTTCGGTCATTTCTAAACAAGAAATATCAAAATCCGTTCAGAATTGTTATGTTTGTTAAAAAAATGTCGAATGACAGTGAATTATTGGTGGACGAAGCCGTTCAAGAAATATAGATACTTGGAAACAAAATGTGTAAAAAAGAACTAGCAACAAGGTATGAATGAACTTTCTTATTTCAATGTACATTGAAAGTCCCTGATAATTCATCCGCAATATGTCATTCCGAGAATTTCGTTTGATGATCAGGGTTCGAAGGGGTACCGAGAGCGGCACTCTAAATGGTCGTCCCCAAGCAAAAATTTAAAGAAATTTAATATATATTTTTTACTGCGAACAAAAATTAAATTATACATGAAGCGTAAAAATCTCAACTGCGTGGCTCCTGCTTTAGTTTAATCCAGAAGTTGTTATCAATTAACATTTTGCACATTATTCTTAAAGGGCGAAGAATATGTGTCTGGTTCTTCTGGAGAAATAGTCAAAAGAAGAAATCTGGAAATGATAGATTCTTGTTGTTCGGGGAAATGCTTCCAACGACTCATTTTTCAACGCCAGCAAGATCTTCATGATGCTCTTTGAAGGCTGGAAGACTATAAAGCTCAAACTGTGATGATTTCACCGCTGATCAAGAAGGATATTAGCAATCCCGATCGCAAACTCATCAAATGGATTTACAATCGCCTGATTGAAATAATTTTTTCCACAAATTTGCTTCGAACCTTAACGAAGAACTTCTTTGTCGAAACTAAAAAAACGTGCTTATCGACCGGTCTGAATTTGCAATTAGGGGCCATTAATTAATTACGTAAGGGCGATTTTTACCATTTTTGACTTCCTTTTGTACGTAGTATTCAACTTGGAATTTTTCTAAATAGCGTTGAATAGTTACATATCATTAGAAAAACTAAAACACGTTGTTATTTGACATAAACAAAAGATTTTTATTTTTGGAAAAAATAATATTAGTCCTTGGAAGTAGTAGTAGCTACTGTGATCATTCGAATTGAAAAAATAATTGACATAGTAAGATATTACGTAAGAATGGTTTTACCACCCTCCCCCCGAAGTAAGGTCATGTAGAGATCCCCCCCTCCCCCTGCCCCTCGGGACCCTTACGTAATTAATGAATGGCCCCTTAATTATCATTAAACAATAGGCAGTTTTGATTGCTTTCTTTATTTTGTAGGCATTGCTAGTGTACATTGCGTGCGTATACCAAAATGTTTCGTCTTGCCCTTTTCTATATGTGCATATTTTAACAAATTTTTTTTTTTGAACTTTAAAATTTGGATTTTACCCATTCTTTCAACCCATTCTTAGATCCGGACCCTCAACTCCAATTAAATTTTAGTTAAAATTTAAGGATACTAATCTTCCATTTAACCGTTTCGCATTTGAAAATTCGACTTTAAATCGCTGTCCAAAGCTGACTTTGAAAACCCATCAAATTTTAATCTTAAAATTCTCCTTCGATTTTTTATGCATTGACTAACTTTTTTACATAACATTATATCTGTATTCAGATACTTAATATCTCGGGAGAATGTTTTTATTTTCTTTTAACTAAAAAATTAATTTTTAATCGCAATCCACAGCCGAGCCTCCATGAATATTAGGTTAGTTAGTTAGTTGGTAATGTAGGCGGGGAAGGCTCCGTGACGTCCCAACCCCTGGCGCTCAAGCTATAAAGCCTATCGTGCCACACCCGTGTTTATTCTCAAGGCAGTACTCCGAACCCGGCCATCCTTCACCGAGTGTTTTTGTATCTCGGTGGTTTCCGTTGTTATCAACGTTCTGAGATTGTACCTCTCAGGTGCCAGGCATACCTATCGCACAGTAAACGACGTCCTCCTTTGTTGATCAGGCAAAGTGATCCTCACCCACTCTGCCATTCGGCAGCCTCCCTAGCAGGCTGGGGTGTACGGAGCGATCCCTCTGAGGTCATCAGGTAGATACACAGATTCCAAGCACTGTCCTGGTGTGTTATGTAAGTGTATGTGTGTGTGTTCATTACTCGAAAGCGGCCAGCGACCATCGAGCGTGGTGCCTCCTATAGAAGCTCCCATGCGCAAGATGTCTGAATCGATCCAAAAAACATGTTTTTGTACATTTTCAAAAAATTGTAAAGGAGGCAAATTTGTTTTATTTCTTAAAGTTTTTAATTGTAAATTTAAAAAACAGGACAGAAGATGTTAACCGATTTCAAAAAAAAATTTTTATACTTGGTTTGGATGTCGGACCACAAATTCTTATCACTCAGCTCAAACGATTTAATTAATTTTAACATTTTTACTTCGCTCTACTGAAGAGTGTAGTTTTAAATTTACATTGAAAGTATTAATTGGATTAGTAAAGAAATGACAAATCCTGGAAATAAATATTTATGAGAACGATGTTAAACAATTCAAAATCGTGTATTTAAGAATTTTATTTTATTCTCGGACTTTTTTTTATCACTGTGAATGGATTACCAACGACCTAAGTATATCAAATTTTTAAAAATAAATTCTTTAATGGCAGAAATCATTGAAAAACCATTGAAAATTATGTAAAAATATAACATTTATTATAAAAAAATTGTTTGTTCTTTTCGACATATAAAAATAAATGTTTAATTTTTCCCCTGTTTTGCCCTTTTTCGTGAGAAAATCACCCTATTTCCCCTTTTTTGAGCTTCTTTCACGCTGTGCACCCTGTATATATTAAGAGGACGATATCGAATCTTAAGATATTCTAAGATTAATAACACCTACATTTATGCAGCAGGTTATGGGTAAAGATTTCATGTAATATATTGTAAAATCTCAAACCTTTTCTGTAATATGTACAAAACATTACTGCATTATAGTATGTGTAATGTTACTCCTTTTCGCTTTTTTCATTTACAATAATAATTCTACACATGGAGAGGGATCTTTAAAAGTTTATTTTTAGAATATCTGTTATTTCTTAGTTATCTATGCATCGATTTGTACTATTTTGTAGATATTGATCTACAAAATTTTAACTCCTTATGATATATTCACTGTGCTCTGCTCAGGAAATTGGTTTCGAGTCTACACGCCGGACCTATCCTGACAGAGCGATAAACCTGAAACGAAAGATCTTATTTTCAAAGAAGTCCGGTCCAATATCACCAATTGCATTTATTTTCCAGTTATCATTTCAAGCAAAGCAGAGTTGTTGATCAATACATTTTAAATTTTAGTACCGGGAAATAGCCAGGACTTTTGTTGAAAACCGGAACTTTTTCAAATTTGTTTTTCATGCCTCCATAGAGAAACGTAAAAGTACGCTTTTTGAGCGGCGCCTGGCGGTGCGTTGGATGAGTTACAAAATAGGGTTCAGTTAGCACGGCGTGACGTAGAGTTCAAAAAAGAGCTTTGTTTGTGCACGCTCGACTATTTTCGTAACGCTAGAGTTGGCTAGAGAGAGATCGTGGTAGACAAAGATAGGAAGAGAATTCATGGCGGATTAGTGAGTTGATGTTTCTAACGAAGAGTATAGCGTGTTCCTATCGCCTCGCACATTATACTTTGTTGTCTCATTCGCGCTCGTTAGAACAAAATTCAGCAGAGCTCATGCGTATCATCACCGACTGAAAACGTGATTTTACATTTTTCCATGGAGACAATGAAATCACGCCATTTATGATTTTGTTCTGAAAAGTATCTTTCGTGACTCCTGCGGACTGGCGGCTTTCCTTTTTGAAACGAGCGCAATGTTTTTGTAACGAGTCGTAGGTAAGGGCGGTTACGAAATGTACTATTTCGTTTGAAAATGATAGTATATGAGTTAAAATTTCCCAAGTGCCCCCGCCTAAAATTTTGTTGTCGCCTATCTTATTCCAACTCCGCCAGATTGTAGTGCTAGTGGACCTCTTTAAATTCTTTGAAGGGGGCGCACCTAGTACAACGGGTTTTCAAGATAAAGGGGCCCGAATTTTCGACGATTCACCTCGACTGCTAACATTCAATTGTACATAACTCCTGATACAGTTATCCAATTTTACTTTTTTATGAGAGTTTTTAAAAGGTATTTTAACAAGGTTTACAATAAAAATAATCATTAAACGATAAAAAAATTATTTCACCGTCATTTTTCATTTTAAAAATCATTTTTTAGATTTTCTCCCAATGCGGCATTTTTGATATTTTTTTGATGAGGCTAGAAAAAAGCTTGATTTTTCTCTTGAAAAATATCTCAAAACCCAAATGGGATGGAAAGTATTGGTTGAGTTATAGAAGGTCATAAGAGCGCGGATGCCCCGCGCCAACTAGCCACAGCGCTACTAGGCGTGCTGTAGTGAATCAGTGGTTCTAATAATTGATAAAAAAGATTTTTCTGCTTACGAGTAACATAAATTCCATTTAATTCTGACTTTTTGATAGTTTCAAAATAGTTTAGATTTCTCTTGGCCACGAAAACAATAGATTTCATCTCAAATTATAAATTATAATTTGCATTGAAGTCTTATTCTTTCATATTTAAGCAGCAGTCTTCTTTTTTTTTAAACATCTAAAGGATAGCTTGAAAGTAGGAGAATTTCTCATTGTATGCGATTTTGCTGAAAACTATGCATTCGTAGCGCAAAATGCCGCACAGTCATTTCATTGGAACAATGATCAGGTTACGATCTTTACAACTCCCAGCAGAAAATTCCTGTACACGAACCTCGAAAGACACGGACCTATACAGGCAATTTTGACGGTTCCTGTGCAGGAATTTGGCGAAGGAAACTGTACATGATCCTGCGAAGGAAGCTGCACCGACAAAGGAACCTTTGAATGATCCTGTACAGGTGCCTGTACAGCAGTGTTCACAGATCGTGGGAGCTGGTGGCCCCCACCACGACTCCCGTGTGGGGGCAACACACGTAAACGCCGCGTGTCGGTGTGTCCCCATTCCGTCACTTGATTCCACGCTCCGCGGCAACGAAAATTTGTCGGTTCGGATGATTTCACTGTCTCCTTCGTGCTCTTTCGTTCGATTTCGGTGGCGGCTTGGGGTCGGCCACGAAGATGGGTTCGGCGTTGAAGCCGAGGATTGCCGAGAATGCACGGTTCTTAACTTGTAATTTCTCATTCTCGGCGACTGGGCTATTTTCAAGAGTTTTCAGCTTTTTCAGATTTGGAGAATTGGAGGATTCGGAGGTTATAGTCGACTTTTGTTTACAAAGTTTGACAACCTCAAAAAAGCTAAAAAATTTTTAAAAGATGATGATTATGTTTTTCAGGTATTATTATAGAATCTTTCCTGGTATAGGATCTATAGGGAATATAAGTTACTACAGGTTTTCAAATTTGTAATATAAGGAATATATTATATAAGAAAAATTGAGGTTAGATTGATAATGTATATCATTCTCAAGCCTCAAGTGGTTTTCAATTTTCAAATTTTGTATTTCATTTTTTAATTGATTTTAAATATTGTGAATTTAGAATGATAATAATTTATATACATTTTTATTTCAGTAAAATAATCATCATTTCTTTTAGTGATATTTTCTTAATGAAGCATGAAAACTATGAAAATTATAATAGTCGATATTCATATTTTAAACCATTTTCAAAAGTTTTAAGACTTTTTTTAAAAAAGATTTTAAACTTCATAAAACCTTTAATGACTTGTATATCTATACTTAATAAATAAATAAGTAATGATTTACAGGAGAGAAAGCCTTGTACTATACATATAGCCTGTTACAGAAATGAGTCTATTGTTTTATTCTCGTTATTGTTTAAAATAATTTATAAATTATTATAAAATAATTATATAAAAATTTATAAATCATTTTTTATTTAGAAATAAAAAATTATTTTACTCGTAAGAGTGTAAAATGGCAATTTTATTATTAGTAATGATATTTTTCTTTTTTAATTCTGAAATTTCATTATTTTGTAGCTAATATATAAATCAATCATTATTTTTAATAGAAAATGGGTATTAAAGTATTACAGAAAAATCAATATAGGAATAAATAATATAAGTGTCGTTCAGACTGGGCAAAACCCGGGAGTTTTTTTTAACTAGGAGAAACCGTGATAAACCCGAGAATTTTATTTAGGAACGGGAATTTTTTTATTTCATTGTAAAATCTACTTTTATTTACATTATCTTCTTCTTATGCTTGAAAATTATAACTTCGTTTAATGTTTATTATATTTATGTCTGTGATTGAGAATAAGATTGGCACGGTATATAAACAAATAAATATTAAATCGAATGTAATTAATTCTTATAAATATCACAATTTTTATGTACTTTCATAGGAATGATCTAAAATAGATCACAAATGAGGTTTGATTAAATTGTGTACAAGGAAAAATGCTTAATTTCAATGTTGTCAATAGGAAAATGAAGAAACAGGGTACATAATTTCTATTTTAAAATTTATGTGATGGACAGAGGCAGGGTATGTTAATTTCAATATTATATAGGAGAATTACCTGAAATTAATTTTAAAGCTGAACTGTAAAAAAATAATCTTAGTAAATTATTTATTATTTATAAATTTTTTTAAAATTATAATATAAAAAGATTCTTCACGAAATTTAAATTTTTCACTCAGGAGAGTGTAAAATCGAAGTTTTATTATTTGTAATGATATTTTTCTTTTTTAATTCTGAAATTTCATTATTTTGTAGCTAATATATAAATCAATAATTATTTTTAATAGAAAATGGGTATCAAGATCATTATAGAAAAGTTAATAAAGGAATTAGTAATATTCAAAAATATTGAAAAGATGAGTGTCAGAACTAATGAAAATATAAATATATATATTTAAATATTTATAGTTTCATTAGTTCCAAATTATTATTTAGAATTTTTTTAGTTCAATACAAAAAACTGTAAACTTAAAAATGTTTCTTAAAAATGAATTCACCTCTTCATAATTTTAGAGCTAAATTAATTATTCATTTTAAAACGAAAAATTTATTTAGCTCTAAAAATTATGAAGAAGTGCATTCATTTTGAAGAAAACATTTTTAGGTTTAGAGTTTTTTGTATTGAACTAACAAAATTCTAAATAATAATTTATTGAAATTATTGGCATGCATTTAAAACTTAACATTAATTTATTATTTTTCATTACTTTTGACATTATTGCCTACAAATGTAGGTTCATTGTTAAAAAGAGTTCTTTTGTGAGTGTAATGAATTCTCGCATAAATATCACAATTTTTGTGTACTTTTATATAAATAATGTGAAATAGACCACAATCCAGGTTTAGATTTTTACGGAGTAATTTAAATTAAATTAATTTTAAAGTTGAAATGTAAGAAAGTAATTTCAGCAATTTATTATTATTTATCATTTTTTGATACCCAATGCAAAATATTTTAAACTTAAAAATAATTTTTCAATAATGAATGCACCTCTTTTCCACATCACCACGGAAGTAGAGATGAAAGCGCGTTTTTTTCACGTGGTATCTCCTGTAGGCCTAATCCACGACCTAGAAGACTACGATTAAGATAAAAAACGAGTAAGGTATAGTGTAAGGCTTTCTCTCCTGTAAATCATTATTTTTATTATTATTTTTATTATTTTATATATTTTATTTATATTATTTTTATTATTATTTATTATTATCAAAAAAAGCTAAAATGGCCATACATAATTCCATATTCGTACCAACTGTACAATACGGTAGCGAGGCATGGACCTGTCAAGAAAAGGACAGGAGTAAAATCAACGCGATCGGCATGAAACCTCTGCGCATAATATGCGGAAAAACACTGATGGACAAAGTCCGAAACGAGATAATCCTCAAAGAATGTGGTACAGGAGACACGCTAGTTGACATATGGGAAAGAAATCAGTTAAGATGGTTCGGACATCTTGAAAGAATGAAAGATGAACGACTGACGAAGCAAGTATATAAAGGTAAAGTAAATGGCAGAATGCCCAGAGGTAGACCGCCGAAAGAATGGTTAGAATCTGTAAATGAGACATTGATCCGAAGAGACATAAGAAGTCATAGGAACAGAAGAGCTTGCATGAAGAAGTGCATGGACGTAAATGAAGCTAGAGTAGTATGCCAGGACAGAAATGTGTGGCGACAAATAGTTTATAAGCAGAGTGACAATAGAGTGAATGATGCCTGAAACAAAGACCTTGGATACTAATGGGCCCAAGTGGGGAACCATACATAACAATTTTGTGAGGCTCCTCACTTGGGGTGATCGCTAGAGAGATTGATCAGCAACCTGGGTCGGAGCAGTGTTGCGGAGTGAACGTGTTATTTGAATAAATAACACGAAAACTCCAGATCAATCTAAAATATCTATACCATAACACATATACCTATATACCTTTCTACCTTATACCATATAACGACCTACTTTACACCTATATACCTATCCCACTACTTTCCAACCGAGCAAGTCACGCCTACCCCGAAAGGGAAATGGCTTAATGGTATATTAATAATAAGTATAGATATACAAGTCATTAAAGGTTTTATGAAGTTTTTATAAGAAATAACAAAGCTGCGATTTTCATAATTCCATATACACTCTATTTTCCTTGATAAAATATTATAAATATTGAATATTTAATTCAATGAAAATTTAAGAAAGTATTATAATGCAAAAAAGTTTAAAATCTAAAACTTTTGAAAATGGTTTAAAATATGAATATCGACTATTATACTTTCATAGTTTTCATGCTTCTTTAAGGAAATATCACTAAACGAAATGATGATTATTTTACTGAATAAAAAATATATATAAATTATTATCATTCTAAATTCACAATATTTGAAATCAATTAAAAATTGAAATACAAAATTTGAAAATTGAAACCACTCGAGGCTTGAGAATGACATACATTATCAATCTAAGCTCAATTTTTCTTATATAATATATTCCTTACATTACAATTTTGAAAACCTGTAGTAACTTATACTATATTCTCTATAGATCCTATACAAGAAAAGATTCTATAATAATACCTGAAAAACATAATCATCATCTTTTAAAACTTTTTTAGCTTTTTTGAGGTTGTCAAACTTTGTTTGTAAACAAAAGTCGACTCTAACCTCCAAATCCTCCAATTCTCCAAATCTGAAAAAGCTGAAAAATCTTGAAAATAGCCCAGTCGCCGAGAATGAGAAATTACAAGTTAAGAATCGTGCATTCTCGGCAATCCTCGGCTTCAACGCCGAACCTATCTTCGTGGCCGATCCCAAGCCGCCACCGAAATCAAATGAAAGAGCACGAAGGAGACAGTGAAATCATCCGGACCGACAAATTTTCGTTGCCGCGGAGCGTGGAATCAAGTGACGGAGTGGGGACACACCGACACGCGGCGTTTACGTGTGTTGCCCCCACACGGGAGTCGTGGTGGGGGCCGCCAGCTCCCACGATCTGTGAACACTGCTGTACAGAAACGTGTATAGGATCCTTTACAGAAAGCCGTCAAAGGAACCTTTGGAAGGATCCTGTACAGAAACAAGTATAGGGGCATTTACAGAAAGCCATTGCGAAAACTGATGTCGCTTAAAGCTATAAGCTTGCCTTCCTTTTATTGCCTTGAAGAACCAACTGACTATCCAGAGAGCCAAGCTACGAGCGAACCCTCGCGGATTAGTTTCTATGCTGGTTCATGTATAGGATCCTGAACATGTTCCAGTACATGAACCCACACATAAATTGACTCTGTGAAGATACCTGTACAGGAACATTCAAAAGTTAGCTTGTATACAGGTTCCTTTGCAGGATCATGTACAGTTTTCTTCACCAAATTCCTGCACAGGAACTGTCAAGATTACCTGTATGATGCTCTATATCAATGGACTAAAAAAAGTTGCCTGAAACGGTAATATTTTTCATCTCCAAAGAAAATGATGCCGCCACTGCTGAAAACCTTAAAGCTTGATTCGATTATGCAAAGAGTGTGCCGGGCACACAAAAATACCATTCCTTTGTCCCCTCCTCAGAATCAACTCTAATTTTGAAGAAGTATTCGTCATCTTCACAGTATGGCATTTGCCCCAAGAGAAAGATCGCAAAGAGATCGCGAAGAGAAGAGCGAAGTAAAGGTTAAATTTAATAAAAAATCATTTTTTAAGTAACACTGTGAGAGGCAAGAGGACTCACACCAAAAAGCACCCCAAAACGTGAGAGGCAAGGGGACTCACATAAAAAAGCACCCCGAAATGTGAAAGGCAAGGAGATTCACATCATAAAGCACCCCAAAACGTGAGAGGCAAGGGGACTCGCATAAAAAAGCACCACGAAATGTGAAAGGCAAGTAGACTCACATCAAAGAGCACCCCAAATTGTTAAAGGCAAAGAGATTAACACCAAAACGTGGGAGGCAAGAGGACTTATCAAAGACCATCTCGACATGTAACAGATAAGCAGAACCGTCCACCAAAATCGTTTATGATTTATTTATTAACTATCTATCGTTTTCCTATAATGGAACCATTTTAAAAATTGAATTAAGAAGATATCTAAATCGTTCTCCAGCTACATAAAAGTAAGAATAAAATGAAATTTTTGTTACGCGTAAGCAGAAACATCGTTTCTATCAATTATTAGAACCACTAAGTCACTACAGCGCGCTCTTATGACCTTCTATAACTCAACCAATACTTTCCATCCCATTTGAGTTTTGAGATATTTTTCAAGAGAAAAATCAAGCTTTTTTCTAGCCTCATTAAAAAAATAACAAAAATGCCGCATTGGGAGGAAATCTAAAAAATGTTTTTTAAAATGAAAAATCAAGGTGAAATAATTTTTTTATTGTTTAATGATTATTTTTATTGTAAACCTTGTTGAAATACCTTTTCAAAACCCTCATAAAAAAGTAAAATTGGTTAACTGTATCAGGAGTTTTTTACAATTGAAGGTTAGCAGTCGGGATGAATCGTCAAAAAATTTGGGCCCCTGTATCTTGACAGCCCGTTGTACTAGGTGCGCCTCCTTCACAGAATTTGAAGAGGTCCATTAGCACTACAATCTGGCGGAGTTTGAATGAGATAGGCGAGAACAAAATTTTAGGCGGGAACATTTGGGAAATTTTACCCAATATACTATATAAGTATATACATGAATCACAGTCTTTCTCCTATTCTACTGCATTACTCCTTTTTTTTCAAATTTCCCTTTTCCCCATTTTCTCTTTAAATATACGATACACGAAAATACAATATTTGAATTAGGCAGGAAGTTCACTGAAATTAGTAAATGTACGTACGAACTATATTGTTCGTTTTAGATCTACAAAATTATTCTACATATAAGATGTTGAATATCCTAAACTCGAACAATAATAAGTCCAAAGTTCAAAATTGAGCCACTTCAATCTTAAATATGCGTGAGGAGCGTTGAGCAGTCTAAAATTTTATCTTTGAATGTTACCAATAAAAAATTTACAGATGTTTATTTGACCAATTTCAAACTTGAAGAGTGTATTTTCATTTTTATATTGAAAGTCCTATCATAAATAGTAGCTTGGTGATAGTAGATGGTAGTACAATTATTAGAATCAATAATTTGAAATATAGAAATACTTTTAAGACATAAAGAAGGATATTTATAAGAGTGCTTCAAAAATAAAAATACATTTTTCTAAATATTTCAACAGTTTTATGTTCAGTTTCAGCGGATTGATTTTAAGTAAGAGCATTCAATTCATTCACATGGTCTTACAGTCCTATTAAAAAACAACCAAACTCACGCCTCATCCACATTCTGTATCTTTTTATTCACGTTTGCCCGCATCTAAACTTTTTTATATATTTTGCTATCTACAATCGCCCCTATATTAAATCATTTCTATCTTCTTTACCATTTTTCTAGTCTTAAATTAAGCTATTTTTTTCAATCCCTAGTAAAGTTTTTTTACCAATGATTATCCGTTACCTATTCACATAAATTCTCTTTCTATTAATTTTTTAATCTAAAATCGCTCATAATTTTTAATCGCTATCTTAGTAAACCCCATATATATATATATTTAGGACAAGATTGAGTATAATCAATATAAATAGTCCAGACAGTTGATAAATACATCAGAATTTGTGAATGCGGATGTAAACTCTCAATGTATATAGCAGCTTTACTGTTCGATTTCGGATAACAATGACAATGATTTTAATTTGCAGTAATCCCTATCCTTTTAAATGTAAGTTTTTTCACGCAAGGCTAATCTTCGCTAATCCACGTATATTATTTAGTATCCTTTCTGCTTAAAATTCTGCCTATTTTTTCCAATACCAGCTTATTCAAGTTTATTCTTCGCCTGTTTTCGTAAAATATAGTCTGTAAATATTAGTTGCTGAATTATATTTTTATTATGTATAAGCTTCTTAAAAATTTCATAAAATATTTTCATTTCTTGAAGTGTTGTGATGTATGAACTGCAAATTAATTATATCCTAATAGTAATTTACATGATGTTAAAATGTAGACAAAATTGCTGTAAATTTAGTACACTCGGACTGCGAGAGTTAAGTAAGCCTACATAATTTTTTCCGAGAATTGACGCGGCGGTTTCTGATGAGAGGAGCCGCGGGGCTGAAAGGGGAGGATGTGCCTTTAGTAGCGTGGTGATAACTGCGTCACGTTGCGTCACATTGCGCAAGTTCACTGTCAGTGTTCAAGCGGCCCTGACTGTTTACGTTCGGAGACCCCGCTATAAGTCGAAGGTCAAAGCCAAAACAGTATTTAACTCGGGGTCCGAGTGTAATATGATTATTCGACTGCAGCTGACTTTTTAATAACTTAAATTATTAGAATCTATCATTTGAAAAAATAAATATTCTTAAGAAATAAAGAAGGACATTCTTAAGAAATGAAAAACGATACTTGAAGGGTAGAAATGCAAAAGGTGTCAAGCGCCAAATTTTCGAAATCGGGTTTATTAGCTCAAAAAATCAGGTAAATTCTATTACACATGCCTGCCAAAGGATTTTTTTGGGGCATCATTTTTCAAATTTCCCACTAAAAAAAGAACAGCTGGAGGTGTCAAGCGCCAATGTGTACCCAATCCCGATCGATCGTCGCGGCTGCGCAGTATCGAGAAATCACGATCGTAGCAGACGAACGGACGCATGTGTTTTGGCTTGTGTTTTTGTGTTCACAGTCCGAGAAGCTTTTCTAACCACAAAGTAAACAATCAAATTTCATTTTTCTCGACACTGGCTAATTATTTGTAACTACTATTTGGTCCCTTCCGTTCAGCACTAAATAACCTAAACCCCAATTCCTCTTTTTTTGGAAATACGCAAAATTATTATTGCTATCGTCATTTGAAGTTGAAATGTCAGTTTCACACAATTTCGAAGTCATAATTGGATTTTCAAATTTCGCGAAACTGCATGCTTTTTCAAAACAAACTTTTTGGAAATCAATTCGTCCATTCATTAGCTAGAATTCCAATTTTTAGTTTCTTCTTAAACTGCTAATTGACTCCACAATTAATGTTGAAAGATGTTAAAAGTCGATACGGACCCAAAATCTAACCTCGAAACGTGACGGGTTTCATTCATTTTCTCGAAACCGGATAGCTTTCTATGAGAACACTTTTTTAGTTCGATAGAGCATGAAAGTATCTCGAAAATACTTTCTCATTTTTTTCGTAAATGTTCCCGCTGAATTTACAACATGTTTTTAGTTTCTCTTGAAAAAAGTGAAAAATGGCGCTTGACTCCTTTTGCATTTCTACCCTTCATTTATAAGATTGCTTCAAACACAATATATTTGACTAGCATCATATTTGAGCGAAACCCACCCTCTAATCCGCTCTAAGGGCCCAGTTATACTCGAACGCAAAAGCAAACGCGTAGCTGCGTTCCATCCGCTAACATAGGATCGAGCATAGCTTCATCTCATGTTAGCACACTGGAACGCAGCTACGCGTTTGCTTTTGCGTTCGAGTATGCACGAGCCCTAACAGGGCGGCCTGTCCAGCCGGTTCACCGACAGGGCGGTGCTAGTAAAAAAAAATCTTCCACAAGTAATTAGTAAATTTGTTAGTCCATAAATTATCTCCGAAAAATACAGGTCTATATTGATTAAATATTGATTCTAATTGGGAAGTGTTTACAAATTACAAAAACAATAAATAGTGGGCAGTTGGGAAGGGGTTTCATTTCTGTTGCGGTGACAGTGAAAATATACAGGAAAACCTTTGAAAATGCGTGACAGTATTTTTGAATAAATCGGATTTGAATGAATCACCGCTGGTTAAATAAACATTTGAAGTCGTAATGTGTTTATGAAAATTAAAAATGAAAAAAAAAATGAATTTGATAAGATAGGAGGGCATGAAGAACCCTTCAGAAATCATTCATAGACAATTCAACTCGCATTTCTAGAAAGGATGTTATGACCATTTGAAAATATATATGTTTTACGCTGGGGATGAAAATTTCACCTCCTGTAGTTCGGGGAGGGATGCTAGTAAAAGTCTATAAATTTGTGGGTGAACTACTATCGAATGGACAGACAAACTTTGAAAATTTGTAGACATTGGGGAGACATGGCTTTTAAAATTGGGATAGTTCAAAATTATGTTCCAAATAACCTTGAAGTTGTGTGAGCAAAATTCGAAAATACGCTTTATGTTCACAAATCATTTACTCTATCTCAGGGCCGGCAGAGACTGTGTGGAGTTAAGGAGTACTCCACACCTGGGAAAATCCCAGGTATGGAATTCTACACCTGGGAATTCAGAAGGCATTTCTATATCTTGCAATTTTTCCACCAGTCTTATATTTATTCAAGAGATTTTCTCAGGAGAGTATTTAGTTTAAAGTTTTAAGTTGAAATGTGGACATTGTAATTACCATCGACGAACTATAATATAGGAAGAGGGGAACTCTGATGAACTAGAAAACCTTGGAAGTACACATCATCAGTCAGCTATCCATTATGTGTATTTATGTGCATGTGCGAGCTTTGAGTTTGTGCGTAAGGTGAATTGTGTTGTATTTGAATATACAATAATAATATACAATAATATACACTGTAAAATATTTCGGAAATTGTCCCACTAATTTTGGGGGTAAAATTTCCAAATTTGGGTCGAAAGGATTATTTTCCTTAAAAAGTTGGAAACTTCCCCAATACTTTGGAAAAACTTCCTTCTCGAAAGGAATTATTTCGATCGGTATGGGAAATTCTACATACTTGTTTGGGAATGAGAAATTCCTAAATTATTTGGGAAATTTTGCCAATTATAGAAAATGCATGGTCCTGAAGAGCATCTTACAGTTTTTTTTATAATAAAAAACATTTATTTATTACATTAATTGAGAACAAATATTATTCCACATATTTGGTGGAATCAAAAAAATTTTTGTTCTTGTCAAATCTTTTGCGTCAATGAATTGATCTAATCATTATTTGAAACTACACTTTTAGAGCATCCTACACCCAAGAGTTTTTGCAGAACAACAGAGTTAACATTATTAACAATTTTATTTTGAAAAATCTGCACGCATTTTTGCATAGGACTATTAAAATTGGAGGTCGAACCATCGACAACTGAAATTTAGTAATTGTGAATTCTCTTTTTTTAAAGCTCCTTCAGCTTTAAAGGCCCATGCATACTCGAACGCAAAACTGAATGCGAGCGGGCGTTCGCGTTTGCGTCAGGATAGAAACTGTGTTAAGCAATGGTTTGGTTCATACTGGACAAGCGCGTCGCCGAAACGCTGACAAAAAGTCTAACCTGACGCTTTTCACAGTTTTGACCTTACGCCTTCGCATTGGGGCGAGGTTTGGTTTATACTCAAATGCAAATGCGTAGATGCGTTCCACTGTGCTAAACATTGTGGGACCAACGGGATATCTTTCGTTCAAAAAAGTCTACAGACTTTAATTTTGCCCCGATTTGCGATTTGTTCGTTGTTAATTGAAGAGCGGTAATTTTCAAAGAGCACCTTGGTCATAGATGATTTGAATTTTTATTTGTTTATTTATTATATGTTTTCTCAAAGTATGAGAAAATCGACATTGTCACATAATTATTATTTACTCTTCATCAACGGTTCGCATATAATGTGAATCACCTTGAATCAACGCAAGAGTACTCCTAGAATATAAATAATTTGATTATTATATGTTTCAATTATTATAAACAAATTAAATTGACAAATAGCCAGATATCGTAATTGGGGTTGGAAAACATTTGTTCTTAGCTAAAAATTCTTTAAATTATTGTGAGAGTGATTGTTAGTCAGAATATCGATGAATATTAACAATTACAATTGTTATAAACAATTTTTTGTACAAATTTGAAATTTTTAGTTTTTTCAATTGCTGTGTTCCTTGTAGCTTCTAAATTCTTGCAGATATTCTTAACAATTATATATGTTCAATAATATTGTTGAAAATCCAACAATTGTTGCTTCTTTAAATAAATGAAATGAATAAATATAAAACTTTGGCACTTTGGCCTTAAAAATAATTTTTTGACTGCAAATCTCTCTTAGCAAAATGTAAAGCAGTTACAGTGCAAAAAAATTATTTTCCAGGCCACAGTGCCGAAGGCTTATGTTTACTTATCTCATTTCTTTACAAGATTAAAAATCAGGAATGGAAAAACCAATAATTACAACATTTTCAACAACAATAGTTTATAAATATTTTAATTCTTATTTTTTTCTAGAAATTGTTACTGACGTCACTCTCACAATAATTTAAAGTATTTCCAAATGAGAATTTTTTTTTTTAATTACAATATTTTTTAGATGTATGAAAATTTCGTGATATTTGGAATGAAATAATAACAATAAATAATAACAATTGCTTATTGTTAATTTTACATATAAATAGTGACTGCAAATGTCTATAACAAAAATTTAAAGCTGTTTTGGTGCAGAAAATTATTTTCCAGGCCAAAGTGCCAAAGTTTTATATTTGTTTAAAACATCAACAATTGTTGTAGTTTCACAAATATAATTGAACATATATTATTTGTAAGAATATCTGCATCAATGCAAATGATAAAAGGCAAAACACAGTTGAAAAAATCCATAAATTCCACATTTATGCCATACATTGTTTGTAACTATTCTAATTGTTAATAATTTATGGATATTCTGACTAACAATCATTCTCACAATAATTTAATGCAGTTATAGCTAAAAACAAATGTTTTTCAACCGCAAATATGATATTTGGCTACTTGTTTATTTTATTTGTTTACAGTAATTAAAACATACAATAATCAAATTACGTGTATTCTGGAAGTACTCTGCGTGGTAAGAGGGTGCATTTGTTGTTAAGGTTTTGGTCCATTCCGTTGTAAAAACGGTTATTATTGTATCACAATGAAGTTAGCAGATAATTGTTCATAATGATTGTTCACATTCTAGTAATGTAATCCCTGTCGGATATTGCAGCGGCTTACGGTACAAGCCGTAAAAATATGTATAAATTAAAGGTAACTGAAAGTCTTTGAGTAGCAAAGCATATGTACAGTCAAATACCGAGAAACAAAGCTGTACCTAGTTAATATAAAAGTATATGGTACGAAGGTAGGCAAAGGTGGGTTGACAGACCGTCAGTAGACAATACAAAATGTGGTAGCCACATGTTTTGAAACGGCCGAGAAATCGCTAAAGTGATTTTCCAACGAAGAATCTTCAATTGAAGGTAGGTATAATAAAATTTGGTGCAGAGGTAGGCTTTAAGGGGACACTAAAAAATGTGGTGGCCAAATATTATTCAAATTAAGGGGAAATCCCCTAAATCCATTTTCCAATGCAAATTTCAGGTCTACGCCGGGAATTTAGAAATAAATTTTATAATCATAGAATGTTTATGTGCCTGATATCAAATATCTAATTTATGCAAAGAAATGAACAAGAATATTTTAACTATATGCGAAAAATTATGAAATACATATCCAAACTGACTTGTTCTTCAATAGACGTTTTATATTAAATTATTCATATCGAATTTGTTGTTGCCTGCTTTCCCGAAACTTGCCCCTTTTCCCCTGTTTCACGTTTTTTTACTTAAATTTGAACTGAATTAATAGAAGCCATTAATAAGAAAATTCAATTATTTTCAGTTGAAAATTTTTTATTTTTTTATTTCATTATTTAAAAGACTAATGCTATAATTTTTATTAAGAATTCTTCTCTTTGTAGTTAAAAATTCTACTAATTGGTCGACAAATGTACAAATTTTTGAAACCATTTTACTAGTTTCTTTAGAAATTATCTTTCTTGGTTGAAAATGAACTTCTGTGTTAAAAGTTCAATTGTTTGGGTTGCAAATTCTGCTGTTTTGTTCAAAAGCCGTCTTTTTCGATTGAAAAATCAACTACTTCGCTGAAAATGCACCTACATCGTTGAACATTCAATCATGTTGTTAAAAATTTATCTTGCTTGGTACAATATTTATCTTTCTTGTTTGAAAATGAGCGTTTTTGTTTGAAATTGAAATTTTGTGGTTAAAAATGTACCTATTTTTTTAAAATTTCGTCTCTTTTATTGAAAAACCAGCTGTCTGGTTGAAAATTCTTTTTTGTTGGTTGTATATTTTTCTTTGTTGGTTAAAAATGTAATTTTTTGTTTGAAATGCAACTTTTTGGGTTAAATACTCCCATCCTCTCGCGAACATCCATTCCTGATGAAGCCCTGTGCGGTTGCCACACTGCAGTGGACCACGACGAGTTTTGCTGTTCGCCTCTACTCAGTATAACTCAAAAATGCGTACCAAAGTGCGTCGCGTAGGCGTTCGCGTTCGCGTTCGAGTATGCATGGGCCTTAACGAACACATTCTCATCGCGTGTCTGGTGAGAAAAAACGGTTAAATGAAAATGTTCAGATCTGATTTAAAAACAATTTTGTTATTAAAAATGTTATTGTACCTTGTGTCTTTCTACCAAAAATTTAATTTGTCAATTTAATTTGTCCATTTGAAATGTCTTTTTTCACGATTGAAACAAAAACGGTGCGTCTTATCAAAAAATGATTAATAACCGATTTGTAGCTCAATTTTGGTTAAACAACTTTTGTCGATTAATTTTTTTCGTAGCTTGTGTCGTTTGTCCAAAAATTTGATTTTTGTATTCTTAATGTTGTATTTTACGATAAAACAAAAACTACGCGTCAATTAAAAAGTGATTTATAGCGAATTTGTAGATGTTTCTTGTGTGCACAATTTTTGCCTATTCTTTGTGTGATCAAAATTTCAAATTTTCGATTTTTCAAGAAAATTCAAAAAGTTGTTATGTTAATGTTGCCGGCCTTTCAAGAGGCAACGTTTTTCTTCTCTCGACTTTTTTCATATAATGCGTTGTTTGGCTTAAAATTTTCGTTTGCTTTTTTTGAATATTGAAAATGTTATGGCTCTGACAATTTTCTTTTTGTAACGCACGCACGAAATGTTCGCTTTTGGAGGCATGTTTTGCGTGCGGGAAGTGACCAATTCCAAAGTCGTGGTAAAAAGCAGTTATAAAAAGACTTTTTCTAGCTGCTGCGCTTG
>CAKNXH010060614.1:365226-394568 GCA_932178445.1 Andricus quercusramuli | reverse complement strand
TTTCGATTCAGATTTACTTTCCAGGACTGCCGAAATAATAACCTCACTTCATTATGATTTGACGATTGAGAGACTGATTGTGAGTAGTGAATAGTGATTGGACAAACTCGAAGCGATAAGTTACCATAAATGACTGATAAACTACCATAAATTACCGATAAATTACCGAAAATTTCAGAAATTTCTGGATACCTGAAATTTCCGAAAATTTATCAATTTTCCATAAATTTCCGGAAATTTGGGAAATTTATCAATTTTCCATGAATTTCCGGAAATTTAGCAAATTTCCATATATTTCCGGAAATTTTTGAAATTTTTTCCAAAAAACTTTGGCTACCTAAAATTTCCGATAATTTAGCAATTTTTCATAAATTACCGGAAATTTAGCAATTTTCCCATATATTTCTGGAAATTTAGCATTTTCCGGACATTTTCGAAATTTTTTGATTTTTTCCAAAAAGCTTTGGATACCTTGAATTTCTGGGAATTTTCGGTAATATACATATACACCGGAAATTTTTGGTAATTTTACCATAAATTTCCAAAAAAATTATTCTTATTGTTTCTCAAATCGAAAATTTCCTGCATTTGTTACAAAAAATATCGTGTGCAACAGGTGCTGAAAGTAGACAGTTGCAACTCTTGTGAAGTTTACAGTACGAGCCAGAGGCGAGTCGAAGGGTCGTTTCCGGCTTGTCTTCGGCTCGTTTACAGCTCGCCTTCGGCTCGCTTCCAACTCGCCTACGACTCGCCTACAACTCCCCTTCGACTCGCCTCTGGCTCGTACAGCAAACTTCACACTCGTGTGGAACTGCCTACTTTCCGCACTTGTAGCACAATATACTATTTTATCGAAAAAAATCCTAAGGATAAATTGTTCGACTTTCCGATTACTACAAATGTCCGTACATAGAACTTTTGAATCCTGAATAAATGTTCTCGAAATTTTTTTAATGCTCTAACTTTTTGAATTTTCATCCAAAATAGCTGGCTAACGAACTTGTCCTTTTCTTTTGACCTTGAAACTGTGTGCCAAAGCTTAATCCAATCATTTTTTCGAAAGTTATCGTGCCTACAGACTATAGACAGACTATAAACAGACAGACATACAGACACCTTCGTAAAAATAATTTTTTCTGACTCATGCGGTCTCAAAACGTGGAGATTTGATGAAACCCGACAAGTCACATTTTACAGAAAACCAGTACCTTCTCATTAGGATGAGAATATAAAAATCAGCTGTGAAATAGCACATTTGCTACATAAAAATAAAAGTAGTAATGATTTACGTATATTTATTTGATATAATATTACATTATATAAATATTATATAATGTCCTTGTAGGCTTATAAATTAAATAAATTACGCATATATAATAAACAGCAAAATAAATTCTATCACAACTCCCCCCCCCCCCCCCCCCCATCCTGCTTCCGTAACTCCACACCTGGGAAAAATTTTTTCCGTCGGCCCTGCTCTATCTATCCATTAATATGTCTCCCTCTTTATTATAAAGTTCTAGAAGGCTCTAGACCACAGAAGAATGTTTTTCATTAGTTACTTACGCGGTTGTTGGAAAAGATGACTTTTTTGGTTCGAAATAACGTACAGCCCACAAATATCGATCGATTTGGACGAAAAAAATGGCAATTTTTTCTATTTGACGTTCCCGGTGCTCGTCAATAATAGGAAAATTGTTGAAATCGTCTATGTTTCAAAGAATGACGTTAGTTAAAGATGTTCCAATATTATATAATGAACAAAAAAATTTGTTATAAACAAATTATTTGCTGAAAGAATGTTTTCAACGATTTTCCATAATTTTACGTTTTTTAAGTTATATTACATACATAAACAAATGCATTATTCGGGCATTTGTCGGCAGAAGAATTCATTTTTTTCAATGCCAGTACTTTCAGTTGGGAATTTCATGACATTTCCAGCAAGATTCATAATTAATTGACAAATTTTATGATTTTTCAAAACAAATTTAATAAACAAATGCATTAATCAGGCATTTGTCGGCAGAAAAATTCGTTTTTTGTCGATGCCAGTCTTTTCAATTGGGAAATTCATGATAATTTCATTACCACTCATGCTTCGTTGATAAATTATATGATGTTTTAAACAAATTTAATAAACATATGTATTATTTAGGTATTTATCGACGAAAAAGTTTCTTCTCTTCAATCTCAGTCCTTTCAGTTTAAGTTTCTCATTACTTACATACTTTTAATAAGTTTGGAGCTTCAGGATCGAGTAGAATGACCTTTTTCTTCCACTTTTGCGCTATGATACACTATTTTGGATCAGTGGAAATCAACATGTTGCTGCAGTTATCATTAAGTTCCCAATTTAAAAAACTGAAATCGAAAAAAAATAATTTCTGTCGACAGATGCCCAAATAATGCATTTGTTTAAAATAACATAAAATCGATGAATTATGAATATATGAATGTTGCTGAATTTATTATGAAGATCCCAATTAAAAAGTCTATTGAAAGAAATAATTTTTCCGTCGACAGATGTCCCAATAATGCATTTGTTTATTAAATTTGTATTAAAAATTCATAAAATTCATCAAAAAGTTATGAATTTTGCTGAAATTATCATGAAGTTCCCAATTTGAAAAGTTGACATCGGAAAAAACTAATTTTTCTGCCGACAAATGCCCAAATCATACATTTGTTTATTAAATTTGTTAAAAAAAATCATGAGATTAATGAACAAATTATGAATTTTTCTGAAATTGTCATAAAGTTCATAATTTAAAAAATTGAGATTGAAAAAACGAATTTTTGTGTGGAAAAATGCCTGATTAATGAATTTGTTTATTCAATTTGTTTATAATATAATCAATTATAATCCTGAGAGAAAATTTTTTTATCATAATATTGCTTCCATTACAATTTCTTGCAATATAACTTAAAAAATCGTAAAATGATGGAAAATCGTAGAAAACATTCTTTCAACAAATAATTTGTTTATAAAAATTTTTTTGTTTATTATATAATATTGGAACATCTTCAACTAATGTTACTCTATGAAACTTAGGCGATTTCAACAATTTTCCTGTTATTAACGAGCACCAGGAAGCTCAAATAGAAAAAATGGCCAGTCGGTCCCTGAACTACAGACTTATAAACTTTTCAACCGGACGAAAACGTCATAGTGCGTCCGGCGTGTGAGTTAAAGTTGCGGTTTAAAAGTTTACTTTTTCTCGATTTATTTTTCCAATCTTTCATTGCTATTTTCCATTAAAAATCTCTTTTTTGTATAAAAATGTTACGCGATCTGAAGAAAGACCCCTAAGCGTCCAAACGTAAATTTTAGAGAAGCAGGAGAAGTGGCGACGGGCCGATAGGACTCTCCCGAACGACAATGTTCAAACGCTTGTACTGAATAAATGATTAATGTTCGGATTTTTTTAACTGTACCATCTTGAAGAGCAAGTTCATATCCACGTAAAACATTAAAAATCAGAAAATCGATTTTTGGCCGCTTAGGGGTCTTTCTTCAGATCGCGTCACAAATATTATTTTTGCATTAAAAATCGTCAATGTTCTCCTTGAAATTGTGCAGTTTCAAGCACTTCAGTAATTATACTGTTTTCAGCAGAAACGATCGAAGCACAGTTTTTCTTGAATCTTAGGGTATTGGCGATGACAATGGTAATTTAAAAAAAATTGTAACTCATTTTTTAATTTTTGAAATGCAGGCCAAATTTTTTTTGTGTTTTTTCGCTCGAAGTACCAATTTATAACAACAAATATAATTATTTTTGTACTAAAAAAATCATGGATTCAGATTCTAGAAGAATTCAAAGGTATTCGTGAATTTCTGTAAAGTTTTAATTTGATTTAACAGGTTAAAAACTGTATGTGGATGTTTTCACCCCAGTGCGACCGCGAGGCAGAAAAATCACAGTGTGACCGCGCAGTGTTAAAAATTCTCGGTACAGTTATTGTATCACAGAAGCGGCATTGGTTAAAGGGATGATGATAAGCTAACAGGAGCTAACTTTTACTTTCCTCAAATCATCGTGACCTAATTCACGCATAGAGGGTTTGATTTTCGGTTTCCACGGGGGTATAACGGATCAGGGACATTTCATGTTTTCAGAAATTTTCAACATTTCAACATTTGAAGGGCAACACCGCATAAGGTCGTAAGTACCAAATTTCGGAAATGCGTTTTATTGGCCTAAAATAATGTTTTTAACCTAACTCATATTTCTGTAAAAGATTATGGTCCGGTTCGATTTAGGAGTGGGTCAAAATCCATGTTTGGTATTTTTGTTTATAAAGTAATTTAATATTTTTGCCTGTTTTTTCACAATTCAATAGAGCTAAGTAATAGCTCAAAAGTATTTTTTTGTTTTTTAATTTCTTCAAAAAATAAAAAAGTTATTCAACTCTTTGTGTGTCCACATTTCTTGGATGTGACTGCTTCTTTTAGGACGTTTATTTCGCGGTTTGATAGAGTTAAGCAATATCTCGAAAGTACTCTCTTGTTTTTTCTCTAAATGCAAAAGTAAAACAGTTACGCAACTTTTTCGGTGTCAAAATTTGAATTTTTAAGATGCGATGCTATTTTACAAGGGTTTTCTCGCACATGGTTATTTTTTTTTGGAGCCCTCTTTTCGCAATTCAATAGAGATAATCAATAGCTCGAAGGTACTTTCATCTTTTTTTTTTATTAAAAAAAAAAGTTATGCAACTCTTTATGCATCAAAATCAGATTTTTTGGGGACGCGCTGTTCCATTGACAAAGGTTTTCTCGGAGATGAATGATTCTTTCAGGATGTTAGTTCAATGGATCGATAAAGCCTAACAGTACCTCTAACTATTTTCGCATTTCTTTTTTTTAAATTAATTGCGTGAAAGTTCTACAGTTTTTTGTTTTTCCTGTGAAATTCGGGTTTTGGCACTTACGCCCTTATGCGGTGTTGCCCTTCATTTCATTACCGTCCTGAACATTTCCACCTTAGTATACCGTAGCCGCATTTTACGTCAAGTAGTTCTCAGCAATAGGTGCAGAGCATGCCATACACATCCTAAGCACATACGGCACATACTATCGGGGTGCTCCACTTACGCGGGAACGACTTATGCCCAGAGACCCAATGCGGCCGTAAGAGTGCTTGACTACAATATTTGTCGCTCTTTCGATGTTGGTTGCGACCCTGTCCCGTCGAAAGCTTCAAGGAAGATTAATTCACTTGTCGAGAACGAAAAGTGCCGAATTTATTGGAATTACATGTTTCTGACAATAGTCCACATTGCGCACTCGAGGCCTGATATCGTTCTCCTTAACTTCGAGAAACGAACTATATTCGTGATCGAATTCTCGGATCCGGCCGACTACATCATCACTGTGTAAAAGGGTACCAAGGATATTGGGTTAAAATGATCGGTAATCTCAAGAGGTGCGAAGCTATCGCCGGTTCGTAAAATTTAAGCCATACCCGCGTGCCAAAAACATGCCAAGGCACTTGCGTGTAGGATGCAATCAGATGGAAATGTTATGTATAGTTTATATGTATATAGTTTATAGTCATGTACATCTGTTATGTGTTTTATACAAACGAGAATGGATAAGACAAATGAAAAGTATATATCATTCCGTGCACTATATATAAACTATATATAACTTTTCTACAAGGACCGAGCTCTGATATTCTTGGGTGGCTCCGTTTTCTCAAGACACGCGAGGGTTTTCGCTGGCTTGCCACTGTGATTCTATCGTGCCCTGTGGCCACTCATCCCACGGTCGTGAGGCGTGGCCATAGGTGTGATCTACTGGGAGCCAGTATCATTTTCATGGATGGCAGTTGCTCCCAGGGCAACAATGCGATGGTTGTTTAACCTATTATATATATATATATAGTTAAAAGTTTTTCATAAGGACAACCGCAGGATTTCGCCGGGAGTGGGTGCTAATCTGAAAAATTGCACCCGCTTCCAGCGAAATCGCGGTAAAATTTCAGCTGTAACCACGTCTCACAACCGTGAGATAGGTGGTTACAGTCTGCGATGAAGTCAATACGATGATCCGGCAAAAGTCTCATGCACGCTGAGGACACGGAGCGACCCAAGGACGACCGCTTTCTGCATTTTCCCCGCAAGTGTCTCAGCATTTTGTTGACACGCAGGGATGCTTTTCAGGCTATTAACCAGTGAAATCTTCGCACCTCTAAAAGCGCCGATGATCAAGACGATTAGCTTAACAGAATATTCCGGGTATAACCGTAGCAATTCCGTTACAATGTTTTTATACCTCTCTTTATTTTCTTTCTCCTTAGCTGTGACGTTTTTGTCAGCTGGTGCCGAAAATTCGATAACGAACATGGTTCGTTTCTTTAAGTCAAGGAGAACTATGCCAGGCCTCGAGTGTGCAACCGAAACAATTGACAATTGAATCTATTTCTCTAGGATCGTTAAGCGGACAGGTATTTGGATTAATGTCGTAAGAGTGACACAGATCGTAATAAAGCACTCTTAGTGCCGCATTGTGCCTTTGGATGTAGGTCTTTCCCGCGTGAGTTGGAAAACTTGATAGTATGTGTCCTAGATGCTCCGGGTGTTCATGACAAGCTCTGCAGCTATCATTGGGAATGTCTTGGCTCGAAATGTGGCGACGGTATGCTAGAGTGGAAGATTCCGTGCATCCTCTTGTCGAGAAGCTGTTCGCTGAAGTTGTTCTCCTGTGCTTTCTTAATCCGGGCCTATAGGAGTGAGTTTTTTCAAGATGGATAACATTTTATGCATTTTGCTCACCTCTGATATTGAAGTCAAAGCCGAGTGTTTTAGCATCCTCCTCCGCTGCTTTGTACAGAAACGCCCCTTTGTTCACTTCTTCGTGTCTTCTGACCATTTTAAGAAGAGGGTCTTGTCTATTTGCAACTATATGTGCTGAACCCAGAATAATCCTGTTGTGAAGACATTCAGGATTCAGTATTCCGCGACCACCTTGACGGCGTGAGATGTAAAGTCATGGAGCAGAAGACTTACGGTGGATGTTTTTGTTCATATGCATAACCTTTCAGGATCCGATATCGAGGGATCTGAACTCGTCCTTCGTCCATGGAACTACTCCAAATGAATAGAGTACTACTGGAACGGCAAGCATGTTCGTTGCAGATACTTTGTTCCTCGCCGAGAGTTCGGAAGACCATATCCGTCGGATGAGACGTTTGTATCTGAATCGGAGAGTATCCTTTATAGATGTCACGTCCTGAATACGGCTCTGTGGCACGCCCAGGTATGTATAGGTCTCTCCAGCGCAAAGGTGTCGTATAGCGCTTCTGTCAACGAGCTCAGGATCTTCGGGGATGCCATTAAGTTTTCCTTTCTTCAAATTAGCTGTGGCGCATTTCTCTAACCCGAACTCCAATTCAATCTCTTGAGTGTACTCTTTGACAATTTTTAGAGCTAGGTATAGTTTCTCTTGATTTCTAGCATAGATCTTAAGATCATCCATGTAAAATACATGAGAGACCTAATGCTTTCTGTTTCCAGGTTTGCCACAGAGGTACCCTTCGGAATGACGAAGTGCGAGAGACAGTGGCAATAATGTGAGGCAAAAGAGAAGAGGGCTTATGGTGTCGCCCTGAAACACACCTCTCTGAAAAGTGATACTGTTAGTGATCACACGATGTTTCCCAGATGAGATAGTAAATCTGGTTTTCCAAATCAGCATTAATCTCTCTATGCACCTCACGATGTGTGGATGAACCTTTAAGCTTTCCAACAGACGGATGATAAGTCTGTGGGAGATTGAATCGAAAGCTTTCCGGTAATCAATCCAGGCCATCGATAGAAGTCGCTGATAGAATGCTGCGTTTTTAGAGACACATCTATCGATGAGCAGGTTCTCCCGACATTCTGCTACGCCTTTCTTCGAGCCTCGTTGTTCATACATCTCTCGCCATACAGGTTCAATTGTCCGAAGAATCCTATCATTTAGGATGGCTGTGAAGATCTTATACAGTGTGTTCAGACAAGTTATTGGCCTGTAATTCTTAGGGTCAGCTAAGTTGCCCGTCTTAGGCAGGAGCATTGTGCGCCCTTCCACCAACCACTCCGGAATAGGCTCTTCCGACTTTAAATATGAGGTGAAAATTCGGGCCAGCTGCTGGTGGGGTGAAGGAAACTTCTTCCATCAGAAGGTCTTGCTAACATCTGGTCCCGAAACGGAATAGTTCTTCATGCCTCTTAATACGTTTTTCACCTCCTCGGTAGTGATAGGTGGACATTCCTCCTTAGGTGTTATGAGGGCATTGCACAGCTCCTTGAAGCTATTCATGTTCTTTGAGCCTTCTTCAAGTGGATGTTGAACTTCGTAGACTTCTCACCAAAATGCTTCGACCTCCTCTGGTTTGGGTGGATGAGCGACAGTAACTGGAGGGTCTTGGAAGAGTTTAGATGGATCAGATAAAAACGGTAGATTTTCTCTGCCCCAACTCTCTCTCTCCGCTCTAGACTTCTCCTAGCGTTAGATAGTACTCGTATTCTGTTAACAATATGTTGCCTGATGGTCAGTAGCTTTGACTTGTTGATTGTGTGATGACGGATCGGATCCGCAGTTCACGCGCGAACGGACGAACCTGGGCAGTGAAAGTTCTGCCAGATGTAGTCAATTACACACTGAATGCAAGACGCGTACTGTCTTTTCCAGCCTACCTTTGTGCTGAATTGATGCATTCGTCTTTTGGTCTTAAGATTGAAATTTGGTAATTTTTGCCACAATTGATTTTTTAATTTTCATTTATTAAACAATTCTTGTTTTTAAACAGTTTAATTTTTCCAATTCATTTGAACCATTTTATTTTCTTCTTCAAGTTTATTTCTTCAACAATTTTATTTTTTAATTAATTACTTTTTTTTAGCAATTTTATCATTAAAAAAATGTTATTATTTGTTTAAAATTTATTTTTTAATCTTTCATTTCCTCTGCAATTTAATTTCTTGAACAATTTTCTTTTTTCAACAAATTTGATTTTTTATACAATTTTTCTTAAACAGTTTCATTTGGTAAGCAATTGTTTCAATTTGTCAAAGATTTGATTTTCTTTACATTTTTTTTAATAAATTTTATTGTTTAACAATTTTTTCTTTTTCTAATATTTTATTTTCCATATTTTTTTTTTAATACTTGACAGATTACTAATTAAAAATCACGTAAATATATATATTTAAAATTTAATTTTTAATTCTAGGGTCGAAATATCTATGTCTTTTATTTTCCTCTAGGACATAATGGGATACTCGTATAACTTTTGGTATAAAAGTTTCATTGTATACTTTAAAGTGTTTAAACGGATTAGGAAAGGATCAACATTTAATAACATTTTTTGAGGTCTCTTCTTATAGCCTGAATATTGAATGCCAATCTAATGCCATCTAAAAAGAAAATGTCAATAGCCCCCCAGTAGAACCGCGGTAAAATACACCTATGGCCACGTCTCACATCCGTGAGATGGGTGGTCACAGGGCACGACGAAATCACAACGACAGGCCGGCGAAACCCTCGTGTGTCTTGAGGACACGAAGCGACCCAAGGATGACAGCTTTCTGCATCCATCTCGCAAGTGCCTTGGCATGTTTTTGGCACGCGGGTATGGCTTTAAGGTAACGAACCATTGATAATTTAGCACCTCCGAGAGCACCTATCACCAGGACAATTACTCGTACCGAATATTTTGGGTACAGTTGTTGCAGCTCTCTTTTAAGGTCTTGATACCTCTCCTCTTTTTCTTTCTCCTTTGCAGTGATGTTGTATTCGGACGGAGCCGAGAATTCGATCACTAATATCGTTCGTTTCTCGAAGTCTTGGAGAACAATGTCAGGCCTCGAGTGCGCAACGGAGACTGCTGCCCGAAAATCGTAGTTCTAGGTACTCAGCGTGTGCATGACACGCTCTGCACCTATCACTGGGAACTTCTTGACATAAAATGCGGGCGCGGTATGCTAAGGTGGAGATTACACCGTCCTGGCATGCGAAAATAAAGCCCTCTGTACCTGAATTGAGCCCTGATGATTTGAGGAAAGCAAAAGTTTGCTCCTTTGGCAAGGACTGTTTTTCTACATTTCTGTGAAAGTTTCCGTGCATATGCTTGTCGAGTAGCTCTTGGTCACTTCTGATGTTGAAATTCAGGCCAAGGGCCTCGGCAGCTTGGTCCGCGGCTTTGTAAAGGAACGCTCCTTCGCCAATGATCTCGTGGTTTCTGACCATCTTTAGGAGAGGATCTCTGCCATTCGCAACGATGTAAGCTGTACTCAAAACAATTCGGTTATGAAGACATTGGAGATTTAGAAGTCCGCCGTGACGGCGTGAAATGTATAATCGCGGAACTGACGAATTGATATGCAAGCTTTTATGCATATGCATGATCTTACGCGTGGTGACATCAAGGGCCTTAAGCTCGTTCTTCGTCCATTGAACCACCCCAAACGAGTAGAGTAGAACCGGGACGGCAAGCATGTTAGTCGCAGATACCTTGTTCAACGCCGACAGATTGGAAGACCAAATCTGTCGAAGAAGATGCTTGTATCTGCTTCGGAGAGACTCCTTCACTGATGTTACGTCCTGGTCATCCATATAAAATACATGAGTGACCTTATGCTCACGCTGATTAGTGTCGCCACAGAGGTATCCAGGAGAATTTCGCAGTGCGAGAGATAGAGGCAGAAGTGTGATGCAAAAAAGCAAAGGGCTCATACTATCCCCTTGAAAGACGCCCCTCTGGAAGGTGACCTTGTTCGTCGTCAGACGATGATTCCTAGGTGAGATGGTAAATCTAGTTTTCCAAAGAGGCATCAGTCTATCTATCTCATCTAGAAATTATCGTCTGACAACGAACAACGTCACCTTCCAGAGGGGCGTCTTTCAAGGTGATACCATGAGCCCTTTGCTTTTTTGCATCACACTTCTGCCTCTATCTCTCGCACTACGAAATGCTCCTGGATACCTCTGTGCCGACACTTATCAGCGCGAACATAAGGTCAATCATGTATTTTATATGGATGACCTGAAGATCTATGCCTCTGGTAAAAGCAAACTTCAATCTGCTATAAATATCGTCAAGAACTACGCAGGAGAGATTGGATGGACTTTGGTTTGGACAAGTGTGCCAAAATCCATCTGAAGAAAGGAAAGATTACTGGCGTGCCCAAGGACTCTGAGCTTATGGATATAAGTGTTATTAGACATCTTAATACTGAAGAGACCTATACATACCTGGGCGTGCCTTAAAGCCGCATTCAGGACGTAACATCAGTAAAGGAGTCTCTCCGAAGCAGATACAAGCATCTTCTTCGACAGATTTGGTCTGCCAATCTGTCGGCGTTGAACAAGGTATCTGCGACTAACATGCTTGCCTTCGCGGTTCTACTCTACTCGTTTGGGGTGGTTCGATTGACGAAGAACGAGTTTAAGGCCCTTGATGTCACCACACGTAAGACCATGCATATGCATAAAAGCTTGCATAGCAATTCGTCAGTTCCGCGATTGTACATTTCACGCCGTCAAGGCGCACGCGGACTTCTGAATCTCCAATGTCTTCATAACCGAATTGTTTTAAGTACAGCTTACATTGTTGCTAATGGCAGAGATCCTGTCCTAAAGATGGTCAGGAATCACAAGATGATTGGCGAAGGAGTGTTCCTTTACAAAGCCGCGGAGCAAGCGGCCGAGACCCTTGGCCTGAATTTGTAACATCAGAAGTGAGGAAAGTGCATTACACCATCTAGATGCTTCACGTCTAAAAGCCGAAGTAAAGAAAGCAGAGGTTGAAACATTTCACGAACAGCTACTCGACAAGCATATGCACGGAAACTTTTACAGAAATGTAGCAAAACAGACCTTGTCGAAGGAGCAAAATTTTGCTTTCCTCAAATCATCAGGGCTCAATTCAGGTACAGAGGGTTTTATTTTTGCATGCTAGGACGGTGTTATTTCCACCTTAGCATACCGTGCCCGCATCTTTTTCGCACTTACGGTGTTGGTCGCGACCCTGCCCTGCCGAACGCTCCAAGGGATATAGAGTCAATTGTCCGAAACGAGAAGTGCCAAATTTTCTGGAATTACGATTTTCGGGCAGCAGTCTGTTGCTCACTCGAGACCTGACATTGTTCTCCAAGACTTCGAGAAACGAACTATATTCGTGATCGAATTCTCGGTTCCATCCGAATACAACATCACTGCAAATGAGAAAGGAAAGGAGGAGAGTTATCAAGACCTTAAGAGAGAGCTGCAACGACTGTACCCAAAGTATTCGGTGCGAGTAATTGTCCTTGTGATTGGTGCTCTGGAAAGTGCGAAAATATGACTGGTTCGTAACCTTAAAGCTATACCCACGTGCCAAAAATATGCCAAGGCACTTGCGAGATGGATGCAGAAAGCTGTCATCCTTGGGTCGCTTCGTGTCCTCAAGACACACGAGGGTTTCACCAGCCTGTCGTTGTCATTTCTTCGCGCCCTATGACCACCCATCTCACGGTTGTTAGACGTGGCCATAGGTGTGATTTACTCTCTTCAATGCGACTTCGAACCTTTTACCATCGAGTGCAAAGAAAGGCTTCGGAGTAGTTAAAAGGAGAGTCGTTAGCTACGGAATTTTTATTTGCAATTTTGAATTGATATAAAACACACAATTAAAAAAAAAATAATAATTTCAACTTTGGGAAAGTGTTTCGCTGCATCAGACCTTCGAATTTTATGGCGAATTTTTGTTGAAAAAAAAAGTATTTTGCGTTTGTACCTCTTTTTTGGGAGGCTTTGGAGTTGTTATTCAGGTTAACCGATAGTTTTGCCCATGTTCTCAGACGAGTTACAAGGATTTAATCAATTTTGAGATTCTGAAAACGTCATGTGTTTTTAAAATTTGATAAAAACTACCTATTTTTTATAATTATAATCGATTATAATACGAATTATCACCTTAAATTCGTTGAAATTATCGAGGGTTCAGAGTTGTTAACAAACCGAGGAACAGACATAGCATGATTCATTCAGTCAGTATGTATAATCTCTAGCATGTTAGTTTTGCAATTTGAACTACTTCATAAGTTTAAAAAAAGTGCCCAAGGCCAATATTATACAAAAAAATTGGACAGTCCTGTCACATTAAAAGTATGTGAATCTGTAGGGAGGGACACTGTAGAGAGGGTAAAAACTGACTACTTAATTACAAACATGGTATGCCTAACTGTAATTTTTTTGTACTTTTTCTGTATGGATTAATGAAGTAGGCCACCATATGTGCTGTTATCCCCTTAGTAGATCAAAAATGTTATAGGATCATCGAATAAACATCGAGAGACATACAAATTGAAATCTATTAGAAAATCGCCCATATATATATATATATATATATATATATATATACACAGTCGAACCTCGATAACTCGAACCTCAGTAAGTCGAATTTTCGATAACTCGAAGACATTTTTCGGCCGCGGGATTTTCGTCAAGGTAAAATAATTCCTCGATAACTCGAATTTTCGATAACTCGAGGTTTTTTGCTTCCCATGGTGGTTCGAGTTACCGAGGTTCGACTGTGTGTGTGTGTGTATATATATACAGGGTGTCCACGCCAGGGTTTACCAAAAAATATGTAACCCGCTGTACACGGCCATAAGAATAGCATTGTCGTGTAAGACGGGTTGCATAATTTTCGGTAAGCCCTGGCGTGGACACCCTGTATATATAAGTCGGGCACAGAGGATTTCATTTTGGCATGTCAAGACGGTGTCATTTCCACTGTAGCAAACTGTCGCCACATTTTGAGCCAATATATTTTCGATGATAGCTGCAGAGCGTGTCATGCACACCCCGAGCATCTAGAACACATACTATCTAGTTATCCAACTCATGCGGGAACGACCTACATCCAAAGGCACAATGCGGCACTAAGAGTGCTTTATTACTCTCTCTGTCACTCTTACGGAATTGGCCCGAATACCGCTCCGCTAAACGCTCCTAGGGAAATACAGTCAATTGTCGAAAATGAGAAGTGCCGTATATACTGGAACTTCATATTCTCGACATTTGTTTTTATTGCGCACTCGAGGCCTAACATAGTTCTTCTTGACTTCGAGAAACGAACCATGTTCGTTATCGAATTTTCGGCACCAGCTGAAAAAAACGTCACAGCCAAGGAGAAAGAAAAGAAAGAGAGATATAAAGATCTCATGAGGGAGTTGCGATGGTTACACCCCGAATATTCTGTTAAGCTAATCGTCTAATCATCGGCACTCTTGGAGGTGCCAAAGTTTCACTGGTTAATAGCCTGAAAAGCATCCCTGTGTGTCAACAAAATGCTGATATACTTGCGGGGAAAATGCAGAAGGCGGTCGTCCTTGGGTCGCTCCGTGTGCTCAGGGTTCCCGAGACTTTTGCCGGTTCATCGTATTGAATTCATCGCAGACTGTAACCATCTATCTCACGGTCGCGAGACTTGGTTACAGCTGAAATTTTACCGCGATTTCACTGGGAGGGGGTGCAATTTTTCAGATTAGCACCCGCTCCCGGCATTGATACCTGTCTGAATAACTTTCCCGCTGGTAGATTTTTATTACTCAAAATTGGCTCGACTTTCCATGAGCTTGAAGACGTGAATGCATGGTTTAGGCAAGGTCTCAGGTAAAAATCAGTAACTTTTGTTAAAAGAAAAATGTTCATTAGCTATTTACTCTACCAGTCGTGAAACACTATGAAGAATATTCTCTTTATTACGGCGAGTTAAAGTAAAAAAGGCAAAGAAATTCTGTCTTCTAAAAAAAGGTATTTCAAGTTCACGTCGAAATGGAAAAAGGTACTACATTTTTGTCCAAACAAAAAAGATGCACAATAAATTTCTGGTTATAGAATCCGGGATATTTCTCAGTTTCCGACTAATTTCGATGCTCTGGGGAATTTTTCGAGAGATTAATAAAATTCCGGAATGGATCAGAACAATCCACTTTCTGGCATCTGACAATATATATTAAAATCTAAAATTGGAATTATAAAATTATGTTATATGAAGCGATATGATTTAATAAGTAGTCATGATTTTGATTTATTCGATAAAAGGGGTTAAGATTGATCTTCTCTAATATGGCTGGGATTTTGCAGTTACAAGATTTCCATGAAACTTTTAAACGTTTCCGGGTTAGATTCGGTCCCCCACTTTGATAGCTCGTTGACTCTCCCTCTGGCAACACTTCACCTGAAGCTTGGTTTTTGAACAGGATATGACTGACAGCTAAGCATTTAAAGTAATATAGAATGGAAACCTAATTGTCGTATTTAACTGCTATATGGGTGAAAATAAAAAAATCAAGACAATTCGCTTAGAATCTCTTTTTTTTAAGGTATTTGGTATTTAAGTCACGGAAAAACTCTGGCACGAGCGGTGAGTGTTAAAATAAATTTTTTTTTTCATAGCACTAGCCACAGTTGCCAACACACTGCCCGCTCGCGAATTCACACGAGCCGCTCTTGTTAATGGCAATAGCAGCGCGAGCTTGGTAAGTTTTGCAATTGAGCCGGCCCGTTCTTGGGATTTGCAACAATCTCTCGTGTTAATTTTCAATAGCGCGTGGTGTCAAATAGCTCTAACGTTTAGTGACAACCACGCTGGTCTTTCGGCTCATTCGCCGCAACATCTTTCATTTTTTTTCAAACTTCACTATGCTGATCGAGAAGAACTAACCTGCATGCACGTCATGATTGATTATTCGTCTAGTTTAATCTTAATCAATGAACGTGTGGATAAGATCGGTTAGCAAGTGATTTACTGTTTTCGTTCGAATATAATCATTATAGTTTCAATTTAGAAATCCGATGATCTAAGCAAAAATTTGTAGGTACAATTTTAGAAATTCTAATAATTAATTTTGGAAGTTTAAAAATAAATGAATTTATTTACAGTACTACTCCTAAAATTTTATTCTCAACCTTCAAATCTTACCCTTTTCTTGAGAAACTTCTAATTTTGTTTTTTTTTCTCGGAAATTTTACTTTTGCAGCTTTCTATTGCAAATGTTACTTCTCAGTTTCTCTATGCTAATTTTTGTTTTTGATGGATCTGATGAAATTGAATCAAATTTTATCAGATATGATTGATGGAATTATTTCCAAGAATAATTTTTATAATGAGTTTGCCTATTTCATCAATTAAATTCTGATGAAAATTCTACATTGAAAGTTCCGTTGAAAATATTTTCTTCATATTGTGCCTATTTCATCACTTACCATAATTCAGATGAAAATTCTACTCAGAAAGTTATGTTCAAGAATATTTTCTTCAAATTGTAGTGAGAAAATTAAAATTATCTGAGAACACAAAAAAAGTAAATTTATTACATATTTTTCTATTAGGTAATGTCACTGAACTTACTGATTTCTTGATCATTTTTTGATCTGTTGTTTCAACATGTATGAATCGTCTAAAAAGATTACCCAAATTATCAAGCCCGCAAAGTACATTTGATCATGGCACGTTTTCCCTTAGAACTTTCAGCATTTGGTGATGCGGCGAATGAGTCGAGCGACATGCGCGGCTATCACTAAACGTTAGGGTTATTTGACACCACGCGCTATTGAAAATTAACAGGAGCGATTATTGCCAATCTCAAGAACAGGCCGGGCTAAACGCAACACTTACCGAGCTCGCGCCGCTTTTGCCATTAGCACCAGCGGCTCGTGCCAAAAGCAGTGGCAGCTCTTGATGCGGTCGCTCCGTGTAAAACACTTTTTTCCATTAGTCCTCACCCTAATTGTGATAAGCATAGTGATAAGCATGATCAAGAAAGGTACTTTAATTTTAAATTCAATATTTAATTGTTAAATTATAAAAATTTTATTTTAATGCTTCTAAAAATGATGTAAGGGTAAGTATGATTTCCATAAATAGTCGAAGGTGCCTAAAATGTATGTTAGGAACTATTTTAGATATTGTTTGCAATAGAATAAACTAAATATCAATAAATACAAGAATGTTAAATACACAAATTGTGGAAATATTAGGGATCCTCTAGGGAGAGTTGGGACACGTAAACCCCCACCACTCGACTGGGGCAAACCGGAATACGGAAGTCGTCAGAAAATTTGAACATATGCTTAACAACGCATGTGTAAGGACTAACCTCAACTCAAATTTGTATGCTGTCGTAAACCGGTGAAACAAATTTTCTCTGACAATTAAATTCGAAAAACACTCTAACCTTAACATTCAATTTCTCCATTCTACTAATGAAATATTTATTGAGTAAAATGTACAAATTAAATTTTAGAATTTGAATCCAACATCCTTACCTCCGCATCCTTAAATATTTGCTTTAAATGACAAAAGAAAGTAAATTTTTATTTAAAAGTGTGCGCTAAGAAGGACATGTGTATTCCGGTTGGCCCTATGCATCAGAAACGACGCCCACGTGTCCCAACTCTCCCGTGCGGATCTCTTGGAAATATTATAATGAAAACTGTTCTGGTGACTAACTTGGCTCACATCCATGGAAATAATTGCATGACCGGGAGACAAAATAATAAACTTAAAGAATTTGATTATTATAGAAAGGGTATATGATGAACAATATATTGTTGAAGAACTAACCTGGTGAAAGGTATTCTTCGCTAAGAAAAGGTGTAACTAGGTGGCACTGACAACATTACCAGTCTAATGAACTATGACGTTTCCTTATTTACTTTCTTTATAGCAAATCTGCCAGTCAGAAACGGGGAGTAGTTTTCTCGGGACAGGATAGTGTTGATTTTTTTTATATTCACCCATATGTTGTTTTTGTTGTTAAAGCAGACGCAGCGAGCCGCGATGTTCGACCCCCAACAAATTCAGCAGCAGCAAACTGCTCAAGCTCAGCAGTCTCAGCAGCAACAGCAGCAGTCCCAACAAATGTACGTTACTGAGAAGAAAGAGGACAAGTCTCAGCAGCAATCTACTACAGCTGAATTTCCTTTTTACTACAACGTTAATATGCTACAAAAAGTGCAGTCAAATGCAGTGAGCACCATTGGACAAATCACAACTGATGATAAAGGTTGCTACCGGTTTGACGTACAACCAGTCGGGTACAATACATTGCTAAATCAAATGAGTATAGCGGCAGCCACTAATTCGACTTTTAAATGTGACATTTGTGGCTTGGTTTTTGGTCACATGAGTTTACTTAATCACCATAAAAGGATTCACAACACAACTCCTAGTAATCTACAACAGCACCCACAGCAGGTTGTAGTGCAAACGCCAACAACTGTCACAGTTTCGACAACACCTGAAAGACCACATACTTGTGACATTTGCGGCGCTTGCTTCATTTTACCAGGTGAACTAAAGAGTCACAAAACAAACACACACCAAAAACCCAAGGTGCAAATTTGTGAAGACTGTGGAAGTGAGGATGCTTGTGAACATCACCCGACAAAAGTTAAGAAAAGTAAGTACTGGGCCAGTAAACGTCAGGAATATCAGTATCTGCAAGAGCTTGTTTAATCCCAATGTGCTGTTGAACATTTCTGCATTGTTTGATGAACAAATTATTCTTTCGTGAACTATTTATGAAAAATAGATGAAAATTTTAGTGGATGGTGAAAAATGAATGCAATTAACAATAAGATTCTCAATTAGTTCTATTTGTTATTGTTGCTAATTTATATAATTTTTTTATAAACAAATGCAGATTTTGCCCTGTTCTACACGTGGAGTTTGAATTTTTTTTCAAGTAGTGGGAAGTCTGAATGCTTGCGATTCCGAAACCGTTTCAACATTTTTAAGTTCGCTCTTTGGGTTAATGATACATAATATTGCCCTGAAATAGGAATTTACTGTTCATAATCGCTCACAGGTCGTATTCCTTAACCGATTATTCTTAACCAGTTTTTGAATCGGTGATAATTTATTGTCGAATAATTTCAGTGACAAAAAAGTCTCTTTTGTATGTAAAAATGATAAAGCTTAGTTTTTGTTTTTAAAAATGTTTATAACAATCACGTAAGTTATTTTTTTTGAACTTTCATTGTTTAATCATTGCAAGAAATTTAATTCCAATAATAATTGAAGAAATTTTTTTTTACGAGGAGACGGCCATTTGGGACATTTGTTCAAATAAATTGTTATTAACAATCTATATCATTCATGTTTTATGAAAACAGTATATAAAAAACAAAAAATAAAAAACAGTAAATGTTGAATTATGCTAATTTTTCTTTATAAATTATGACTCTTATGAAAAATCTTAGAAAGTAGCGTGAAACAAACCATTTTTTCGATGAGAAAAAAATAACACTAGTAAGAATTTGTGCGTTTGGGTGCAAGAACGGTCTACTTGCATTTTCCGTGAGGTCATATTTCCAGTCCAGTCGAATCACGTGACTAAGATGCTCGCGCAGCTCGCGAGAGATTTCCCGGTAAAACATTGCGATACACAATGACAGATTGACAGTCGAAAGTTGGGTTAGGAGAAGAGTAAAGTATTGGAAGATCGTAAAAGTTTATGCAGGTACATGACATATCTATCTTTCATTAAACAGATCATGAGATTGTTTAATGAAGTAAAATTTTGTATTTTATTTTAAAAGTGGTTAAAGGCGAAAGAGTGTTAGGATGAAATAGTCCTAAAGTTTTCGATTTAATTTTAGATTATGTTTATATTTAAAATGTTATAATATAATGTTTATGATTATATTAAAAATTGTCAGTGAGCTTAAATCTACAACTTGGCTCTGAACTTCTATGAGGCATTATGTACTCGAATTAATATTGTAAGAAGAAAATGAATTTGATGTTTTACAGCTCTATCGTATTTGCCAACCCCATTTTTGCAACTTTTTTCTGGTATTTTTTTTTATTTTGCACTAATTAAACTAAAGTTTTTGAAATATTTTTCGAAAGTGTTTAAAAATAATTTCCATATAATCATCTTTATTTTCAGGTGAGAACGAAATTCATCATAAGGCTTCCGTTGTTTGCGCATATTCTTCTATATGGCGCATTCTTTTACAAATCGAACAGAGAATTGACCGACCCATTTTTGATTGCGGTAATACTTTTTTTACGGGTTCATTATCGAAAAAGAGAAGATACGTATTTGAGAATTTTTCTTTCGCAATTTTTTGGGAAATATGAAGGGTTGAAAAATTCAGAATTTGAGTGAAGACTGTTTTTTTTTAAATGCATAACTCCTGTTGTATTCAAGCTAGAGACCTTTTTTTTTATTTGAAAGGTAAAAGAACGAGTTTTAATAAAGAAATCATCTCAAAAATATTATTAACAAATTAAAATTGTTATAAACAATTAAAATTTTTCAATCGATTTTTAACTAGTTTTACCCCCATGAATTAAGTTCTTAGTATTTTTATCGTATTCTAGGTCAAATTTCCGATCGAAAACGATTTTTTCCAAAACGGTGAAATTATTATTACTATCGGAAAAAATTTAATGTATGTAGCGCTGTCGAGCGCGGTACCTCACACCGGCGCGCGGATCACATTGCACGGCCGATTTTCTACTTTGATATCGTTTTTCTCTTAAATATGAATGATTATTATATATTTCCAATTAAATAATCTTATTTCTTAGACAAGATAACTTTATTAAAACTTCAAGAAATAAATAATAAGAAGTAAAAGAAAAACATCAGTATTGAATATGTAATTATTACTTTATTAAGATTTCGGTAGGTTGGCTTAGTGAATAAGTACCTCTTTCAGTTTTATGTTATACAGTATTTACATTCTTCAAATTTTAACATTTCTTATTTACAAATTTTTACAATATTTTTCTTTTCATACAAGGAAAATTGCTTTGCCTCCAATTCTTGAAGAGAAACTGGAATCATACAATGATATTTTAAAGTCCCCTTTATCGTTATAGCTTTTTGAAAGCGTGCTGACAACCGCTTTTCTTCTTCTTCGTACCTAGAATTTGTCGAATAACGACATGTTATGTTTGGTAGAGCTTCTGTCGCCCAGGTAAATAATTCTCTAGGTGTACGAATAGGATTATTTACTCTTTGCAAACTAGCTCTAGCAGCAAGTCTTTTTAGAGTGCCACCAATTCCATCACATGGTCCTTTTCCATGCGAAGTAGGAAAAAAGTGCCACTCAGCTGCTATTTTAAAATCTTGTTCGTGATGAGTAATTTTAATAAAATTTTTTTTGTTCTTGCATTGCCCACTGGCACCGTCGGAAAAATAAATTATTTTGGTAATCCCCGGTAAATTTGATTTTATGTAGTCTACTAACTGTCTTTGAAAGAGATGAACGGCAATAGTATCGTGGCGTAAACATTCGGACATAGACACAAAAGTTTTGAGTTTCAATTCATTGTTATCATCTTTGTAATATATCGAAAATGGATGTATTGTCACTTGATCATTATTCTAGTGAATACCTTGAACGGAATTTTGAATTATGAAAGCATAATTCTCAGAAAAATCACAAATGACAATACATTCATTTTTCATTATTATTATTATTTCATTTAAAAATTCTCTTTGTTTATTTGCTAAAAATGAATGTAGTGATAATTTAGTTAAACCGTTACTTAAACTTTGTAAGAATTCATCGACAGTAGATATTAGGGTTTGGAATGTAGTTCTTTCGGTTGTAATCCACTGTTTGTACTTAATATTTTCAATTAATTTTTCTTCAAAATTCTGTTCCAATTGATCAATAACATTCTTTACACCCGGACATTGATCACATAATCCTAGAGAACAGTTAGTAGACTTTACATCATTTACCATACGATCTAAACAATCACGATAATTTATTATAGGTCACGTCGAATCATCAGTAATTGATTTTAAATTGGCTCCGTCAATTAATAATTTAACATTTTCATGTATTGCGCAGACACAAACTGAGTGAGTACCACTAGATCCTGCTAACACACAGTGTTTAGGTCGTAGACTAGCAAATTTTGAGAAACTGCATTTCATTTCTGGGTGCTTAATTTTAAAAATTTTATGCAATTCTTTCAAATTATTTAAAAGAAGACGTTTCTGCATTTGAATTCTTTTTCCATCCATTTTAAGAGAGACGTAATCTTTTTGGCCCGGCATTATTTGGGTATAATCATCAGACTGATAAAATGTAATTATAGTGTTAACGACATCTGGTGTTAAAGATGGATGGGTTTTAGGACTTGGATCACTTAATATCCCTTTCTCTCGAGCAATTTTTTTTGCAACACTTATTATGTGATGAGTAGCGGAAGGGAAATGAAGTGATATTTTTTTATAAGTATCTAAGTCCTAATAAAGTAATCTATATTTTCAATACTGATGTTTTTCTTTTACTTCTTATTATTTATTTATTTCTTGAATTTTTAATAAAGTTATCTTGTCTAAGAAATAAGATTATTTAATTGGAAATATAAAATAATCATTCATATTTAAGAGAAAAACGATATCAAAGTAGTAAATCGGCCGTGCAATGTGGTCCGCGCGCCGGTGTGAGGTACCGCGCTCGACAGCGCTAGATACATTAATTTTTTTCCGATAGTAATAATAATTTCACCATTTTGGAAAAAATCGTTCTCGATCGGAAATTTGACGTAGAATACGATAAAAATACTAAGAACTTAATTCATGGGGGTCAAACTAGTTGAAAATCGATTAAAAATTTTTAATTGTTTATAACAATTTTAATTTGTTAATAGTATTTTCTAGATGATCTTTTTTATTAAAGCTCACTCATTCACCTTTCAAATTAAAAAAAAAGGTCTCTAGCTTAAATACACCAGGAGTTATGCATTTTAAAAAAAATAGTCTTCACTCAAATTCTGAATTTTTCAACCCTTCCTATTTCCCAAAAAATTGAGAAAAAAAAATCCTCAAATACGTATCTTCTCTTTTTCGATAATCAACCCGTAAAAAAAAAAGTATTAGCTCAATCAAAAATGGATCGGTCAATTTTCGTCCAAATCTGTACGATTTGTAAAAGAATGTCCCATATGCATTCTAAAAATTTCAAGGCCTTTCACATTTATTTTCTAGAAATCATATTAATTTATACACCATATTATCTATTGTTTTTTATGAATAAGTATAATTCTTCCGAAGCTTTTGAAATGATCAAAAATGATGTACAGTGTATTTATAATAAATTCTATTTATCGAATATCAGAAGATTTCTCAAAAAACTTAAAAACAAGTTTCAGTATCTCATGAAGGACATAACATGTTTGAATTTCAATTTGGCAACTCGAATCAGCTGGTGATCTTTATCTTGGTTTTGGTATTAGTCATAATTTTATTAAAAATATGCAATGTAATTCGTTCAATGAAAACAAAGTCTTCAACGCAAGTAACATGCAAGTAACAAATTATTTAAGATTATGAAAAATGTTTGGTGTAAGTTCAACACATTTTTTTGGATGCATTTTTTATTTAATATTCCACTAGGAGATATACAGGCTTAGATACTTTCAAATACTTATTTTCAATATACCAAATTTATTTCCGTTTCTTCAATAATAAATTAGTCTTATTGACGCCACCTAATTTAAATGAATATTTCTGTTCGAAATGATACATATACAGTAGTTTGTTCGAAACTCGCTTTTTTTTGAAAAATTAAATGATTCAAGCTATTTGAAAGCAGTGAATATAATGACTGTTAAATTAGCCAGAAAAAAAACTTAAGAAATGAATTTATCCACTTCATTCTAACAGTATCAGTGTAGCTAGATAAATCGATTTAAATTTTGCTCTTGTTTATATTAATAACAATTTTTTTCTTCTGTCACATATCTCCTATCTATTTTTATGAAAAGGTATAACTCTTCCATAACTTTTTAGACGATGAAAAATTCTGGGCATTCTATTCATATTAAATTATATTTACATGATAAATTAAAAACGCATTTGAAAAGAGAAGGTATTTGATTATTTTTATTTAAATTCAATATTTGCCCTCGACTTAGGATTTCAACCAGACCTACCAATTTAAAATCAATTTTACTTCAATTACAAAAACTCATTCTTATGTATTGAATTTTAGGAGATCTCTTTATCTACTCTTCATCATCTTCGTCGCCGTCCGTCTCTTCCGGAACTTCTGTGATCTTGAATGATGCAAAATATGATGTAAAAAGCTGTTTTCCTTTTTCGGTCAAATAACTCATCAAAGACGTTACGTTTCTGATTTCTAATTTTGCAGTTCCAACAGTTAGTGATCTGTCTTGGGATGTCTGAGAGAGTCAACGTTCGGTTTTATCGAATAGGACGCGAAGTCTTGCATTTTATAATCCTCGAAGACTTTGAATTCTCCATCCGGGGTATAGACGATCAGAGATGCCTTGCTGATTACAAATTCTTCAAGTTTCTTTAGTTTACCTTTTAGTGTGAGGTCGTAATCCTGAATGATGTAATCCCTTAACCTATCGACCCTTTGAAAAGGTGGTTTGCGGCTTTTTGCAATCAACAGCACCTACTCTTAAGACAGTCTATCGTTTCTGCCCCTTTTTATTGATAGTATATTGCGAAATTTCCATCGTACTGTCAGAAAGACTGTCCCCGAACTGGAGAAATGTGCATGATTTTAACGTGTAACGTCAAGGCCAGCAAAAGCAAGAAGCTGAAGACGGTATAGTTTTAATTTTGAGCAGGCGTAGCGTTAGAAAATAAAGTTATTTTCTTATGACTTGCGGGCTTGAGTTCTTGCTTTATTACGTGATAGAGAAAGCTGCATAGTGTATTAAATATCTATATCATAAACGTATCAAATTCTAGACACAAATTCCCCTCTTTGTTTTCCAGCAAACTGTGCTTCAAATCCAAATAACTTTTTGCTGCTGACTTGTATCTTTTCACTTGTTCACCTTCGTCTCCCTTTATTTTGCTGTCGTAACAAATGTTACAGACATCTGATCTTCGCAGTCTGAATGTAAAAGGGATATTTCTGTTAAAAAACTGACGGTAAGTACTTTCATTTATCAGTTGGTTTTCTTTGTCGTTCGTTACTTGAACATGATATTGACAAAACATCTCATATAATTTGTCTGAGTGGAGTTCTGGATTTGTAAAATAAAATAATGTAGTATTCTCCTGTCGGTATTGCGATTCTCGATGAGGAATATAATTGCAGTGTTCTCTGATGAGTCGTTTCATTTCTGGCGTTAATTCAACTTCTCTATGTGCATGCTTTCCTCTAAGATCTTCAACATTTTCTGGACTATTTTTTCCTCTACAGTCCTTAATCTTTTTTCACTTATGCTTTATAAGTGACAAAGCCATGTATTGCAGAATTATATTTCATTACCATCTGCATCAATCGCAACTAGTATCCAAGTGTTTAGCTGGTTCTGTTTTTTAGATTACAGAGCCCTCCCGCGTACCATAGACAGCATTATCAAATTTTGTTTCGTGTAATTTCTTAAACTCCAAAATCTGTTTTGCAGTGCTTCCTGATCTTTAACAGTTATCTTTTTGTAGCACACTTGACTCTTGCAGCAAAATGTGAGAGGAGAAAACTCATTGGCTTCCACTTTCTTTCCAGAAGTTGAAACATAACTTTGTCTTTGCATAAATATAATAATAATCTTTTAAGAATCTTTCTTTAAAAACTGAGTTACATGTTTCTAAAAACACAATAACTTTCTTAAATTAATTTATGTTACGAATATTCAAAAATACGTACTGTACTGTAATTATCTTAATGTTACCGATCAATTGAAAATAAAATAATTTATCTTATAAGCGATTGATTAGTAGTAACATACGTAGTAGCAACATTAGTAGTCATTTTATAACTATTTTTTGAATGGTGAAAACTTTAGATTATTAATTACAAAAAAAGAAACAACATTTAAAGTGTAAAGGCTCGTTTATGTACGATTGCATTTACATGGAAATCATCTAAAATTTAGACTCTAATTTTAATTCGAATAAAATAATCTGTTTTACTGAAAGACCCGACAAAAGTAGAAAAAATTGTTTAAACTGAAAATAACGACCAAAGTTTCTGGAAATATATTTTTGAAAAAATCGTACATTGAACATCTCAGATGTGTTGAAAAAATTCATATATAAAGAACTAAAGGAGATTTAACGTAGGACAGAAATAAAAAATTCTGGAATTCGAAAGCTTCACTACGTGAAAAAGTGGAGTATTGGGATCCTTAAGAAGGATAATTAATTTTTAACCGATAGATGTTCAGCTTCGTTACCCTGGCTCGAAAAGAAAGTTTAAAAAATTGCTCGTGTGCAGAATTGAAAAATTTTCTTGAATTTCATTTTTTTGTACATTCTTGGAACTCAAAAAAGGACTTTCTAGTTTTTTTGCGGTACTTAACAACTGTGTGAATACATATGTAAATCTATGTGAATAATTTTTTTGGGTATTTGAAAAGTGTACTGTGACAAAAATGCAGGAGTGAAAAAATCGCCAAGCCCCAGTAATCGAAATTGGAAATTAAAGATTACAGTTTCGCTGTATTAACAATTTTTATTCCTGTGTCCTGCCGATTTTTGTCTCTAGTGTGTTCTTGTCACAGGAAAGTATTCAAGTCACAAAAAGAATTCGAGTACCCGAAAAAAAATTTCTTCTATTTACACAGGTGTTACGAATTTTTACCGTAAATAGGAATTAATTAAATAAGAACTACCTTTTACAAGATGATCGATTAAAATCCGCAGAAAATTGGAAAGATTTGTTTGACCTCCAAGAATTTAAACAAAATTGAAACTCACCAAAATTGAAAAATTCTGCAAAAATAGTACATTTCGTCACTAGTGTGGACTGACGGCCTTTTTGAAACGAGCGCAATGTTTCTGTAACAAGTGATAGGTAAGGGCGCCGTAGGCGCCCGAACCGGAGACGAGTTACAAAAATATGGCACGAGTTTCAAAAAGAAAAGCCGTGAGTCCACAGGAGTCACGAACGATACTTTTCAGAACAAAATCATAAATGGCGTGATTTCATTGTCTGCATGGAAAAATGCAAAATCACATTTTGAGTCGGTGAAGGTACACATGAGCTCTGCTGCATTTTTGTTCTAACGAAAGTGAATGAGACAACAAAGTATACTGAACCCTATTTTGTAACTCATCCAACGCACCGCCAGATGCCGCTCAAAAAGCGTACTATTGCGTTTGTCTATGGAGGCATGAAAACACGCCATTTTTATGATTGTGTTCTGAAAAGACATTTTTTAATAATTCTGTTCGAGCTGGGGGTAACTAAGGTAGCATACGTATCAATTACATAATATTTATAATTTTTTAGGATCCGAATACCTTACTTTGTCACGTCGTGACGATTTCGAATTCCAGGATTTTTTATTTTCCACCCGCTCTAATGAGTACTCAGCAAAACTTTGTATTTTCAAATGAACATTGAAATATTTTTGACCTAATCAAATAAAAAATTGTACATTTTCTGTTATTATAAAATCATAGTTGAATAATAAAATAAAAAATCATTTTTACTGTGTTTGTTAAAGAATTTAATAATGCAACAACGTAACAAAAATTCTGTTTGCAGGCCGACTCTCGCCAGTGTGAACCTAGTTTATTCACACACGCTCGGATACGGCAATAGACAGAAATCTTCAAATAATTTTACCAGAAAATTGGATTAAAATTTGCAGAAAAAGGTTCACATAAAATTAAACGTTGAACATTAGAATATTTTAGAAAAAGTCACTATAATCTTTGGAATTGTGTTGAAACTTTGAAACTGCGTGTTTTTTCTCGGAAGATTATCATAGACAATTACCTCATTTCTGGTTTTTTTAGTGAAATTTCTTTCCGAGAAATTCTCATCATTTTTTCTCTTTCGACCTTTCTTCATTCTTATTACTTTTGTATAAATATAACTCGTGGTAGCAAACGAAAAAATATCAATAGAATATCTTACGATAAATCTACAAATTGGTGTCGTCTGCTTCTTTACAACAAAACCATTTTCTTTACCAATGGGTGCTAAGTGAACAAAAACAAATGACGAAAGACCAGGTGGTTTAATTAAATGTTTTAACTGAAATAATAGGAAATGTATTTAATAATATTACGTGTCAATAATATTTTAACGCAATATTAGATTTTGGCGCCTAGGACTCTAAACGGGTTCATAGAGTTCTAGGCTTATGAGGTAAATGTGTTGCAAACATTTTTTACCTTCTTGAAAAAATTTTTACTTGCTTTGGATACTTTCTTTTCATTTAAAGAATTACATTATGATTGTAGGGCCAAACAAAAACGCAGCAAACATTTTTTATCTTATTAAAAAAATGTGTTACTTGTATGTTTCTTGCGTTGGAGACTTTGTTTTCATTAAACGAATTACATTCTAATTCTAGGGTCAAACCAAAATCTTATTGGGAACCGAAGTCGTGGTGCTGCCATCGCAAGATGGCGGAGGCAGACGGGAGGTTTTGAATATCAACATAGTGTTATGTGTGAACATAACCTTTAATAATTTAAAAAATGAAGCTCTCCCTTGGTGAAATTTGTGTTTTTGCGAATTCTTCGCCAACGAACAGTCATTTTATCGAAGGCGAACGTGTTTTAACCCATTAAAACCCAAGCCGAATCTAGCCGAGATGGCCTCAAACTAATTACTGCATCAATGGCGTAGCCAAAAGAAAAAATTACCCCTGTTTTTTCTTTTGACATTTGCAATTGTTTATAAAAAGTTATTTAAACAAATTACCAAAAATTTCTTTATTTCGAAAAACTAATAGCGGAAATCGATTCTACGGGAAAAATTGCAAAAGAAACCTCTATGGCACTTTTTTGTCAGAGTTCAATTTGTTAGTGTAAAATCAGTATAAACAATTTCAACCTGTACGAATGATACCAAACCCGTTGTATCCCAAGCCGAATCTGGCCGAGATAACCTCAAACTAACTACTGCATCAATGGCGTAGCCAAACAAAAATTACCCCTGTTTTTTCTTTTGACATTTGCAATTGTTTATAAAAAGTTATTTGAACAAATTACCAAAAATTTCTTTATTTCGAAAAACTAATAGCGGCAATCGATTCTACGGGAAAAATTGCAAAAGAAACCTCTATGGCACTTTTTTGTCAGAGTTCAATTTGTTGGTGTAAAATCATTATAAAAAATTTCAACCTGTACGAGTGATACCAAACCCGTTGTATCCCAAGCCGAATCTGGCCGAGATAGCCTCAAACTAACTACTGCATCAATGGCGTAGCCAAAAAAAAAATTACCCCTGTTTTTTCTTTAGACGTTTCCAATTGTTTATAAAAAGTTATTTAAACAAATTACTAAAATTTTCTTTATTTCGAAAAACTAATAGCGGCAATCGATTCTACGGGAAAAATTGTGAAAGAAACCTCTAGGCAAAAAAAAAAAAAAAAAATTTT
>CAKNXH010060614.1:291598-360475 GCA_932178445.1 Andricus quercusramuli | reverse complement strand
ATATATGTATGTATGTATGTATGTAGAATCTAGAGTATAGTGTACATATGTTTGGAACCTTGGTTAATATTAAAAATGTACATTTAACGACATTAATCGGTTATAAAAAAGTAAGTAAGTTCATGTGAATATGTGCTGTAAGAAGTTACTTAAATCTTATATTAAGATGGCACTGTTGGTAAACTTATCTTAAGATATAAGTAGACAAAAGAAAAAAGAATAACATTAGCCCACCTCATGATAGAAAAACAAATGAATAAAAAATAGTAAAGCAACTGAATATAATAAAGAGAGAAAACAAGATACAGGCTAATTCCATAGACTTATATAAAATAAAGGTGTGTCAAGGTAGACAATAAGAATGTCTTATTAAGATTACCCACAAAAGAAAGGTGGCTTCACTGACCCGGCGTCAGGGCCGTAGAGGACAGAGCCTCCGATCCTACAGGGAGGATCGCGAAGAGCGTTCAAGCTGCTGTAGTGTCCTTAAAGTCCGATCCTACGGAGAGAATCGTGAGAAGAGATCTGGCGGCGAAAGCCGAAAAGACGAACGACCCTACGATCCTACAGGGAGAATCGTGAGGGAGGAGAGGTTTCTTGAGCCTCGTTAATTTGTACCCCGATCCTACAGAGAGGATCGTCAGAAGGGAAACTCGACCGAAGGGGGACGCGAAGCAGGTTTAATCCCTGATCCTACGGGGAGGATCGTGGGGAGAGATTTTATTTTTACCGATTTTTAGATTGCTCCCTGATGCTACGGAGAGGATCGTGAGAGGGTAACTCGACCGAAGGGGGACGCGAAGCCGTTTGAGTTCCCGATCCTACGGGGGGATCGTGGGAAGGGATTTTATTCTTTAAGTTATTAAGTTGATCTCCGATCCTACCGAGAGGATCGTGAGAGAGGGGCAGGTTTAAGCATGTTTGAATCCCTCGGCGAACCTACAGAGAGGATCGTGAGAAAGGATTCCGACGTCAAAGGTAGCGGCACAATTAATCTCCGATTCTACAGTGAGGATCGTGAGAGAGGGGCAGCTATCTTAATTAAGTTTAAATTGTTCTCCGATCCTACGGTGAGGATCGTGAGAAGGGTTCCCGGCGTAAGGGGATACGAGATAATTTATTCTCCGATCCAACTGGCAGGATCGCGAGAGGGGGGAAGATTTTTAAATCGCGTTGAATTTATCCTCCGATCCTACATCGAGGAGCGTGAGGGTGATATTTATTAAACTAAATTTCGTACACCTGGAAGAAAGAGCAGAAAAAGAGGGAGTGAACTGGAGAAGGGGGGGGGGGGTCGCTGAGTGATCCAAAAATACTTACTCTACTGGGTCCCCCTGGAGCCACGTCGGAAGATAGCGCCGACATCTTAAGAAGTAGGGTTCCTCTGCGATAAAGAGTAATTTTATTTCTCCTGCCATCCGATGGCAGAGAGATGTAGGCGGAGCGAGATGCCCGTCCGATACCGGTCGTAGACAAACTCGCGAACAGACCGATTATATTTGGGGGCCGGTGCCGAAAGCGGAGCGAGATGCTCGCCAGGCACCGGTCGTTTAACAACTGACGAACTGACCGCGGGACTGAACCTCGTCCCGGGGCCCGCTCTTCACGCCGCGCATGGCGTAACTTAGTACTAATAGAGAAAGGGAGCGCAGCGCGCCAATATTCAAACTAGAACTATCGAAGAAGAAAGGACTGAGAGTTGTCATTCTTTGGGAGGGACAACAGAAAAAACCGATACCACCATTGTTTCAAACATTGGTGGTTTTGTTGTGTAACAGGTGTACTCATAGATTTTAGAAATTCAGAGAACATATTACATTCTCATCATAATGAGAAGGTATTGATTTTATGTGAAAAATGGCTTTCATGTATTCCATCAAATGTCGACGTTTTGAGGCCCCTTGAATGAGAAAAAATAGTTTTTACGTCGGTTTCTGTCTGTCTACCCCTAAGACTTTTTTCCATAAAAAGAAAATTGTCAGAGTTATAGCATTTTCAAAATCCCCCCCAAAAAAACGAAAATTTACATTTTAAGCGAAACAAAGCACAATATGAAAAAAAGTCAAGATACGAAAAACGTTACTTTTTGAAAGCCCTACGAGAATGTCATGACAACTTTTTGAATTTCTTTGAAAAAATCGAAAATTCAAATTTTGATCTCGAAAAATAATGAATTATGACATTCTCATCATAATGAGAAGGTATTGATTTAATGTGAAAAATGAATTTCGTGGATTCCATCAAATTTCGACGTTTTGAGGCCCCCTGAATGAGAAAAAATAGTTTTTACGTCGGTGTCTGTCTGTCTGCCGTTGTCGTCGTTGTCGTCTGTTTACCGGATAACTTTTGAAAGACTGATCGGATTGGATTGTGCTTTCGCACTCAGTTTCAGAGACCAAAAAGAAAGATCGAGTTCGTTACTCAGCTATTTTCGATGAAAATTCAAAAAGTGAGAACATTTTCAAACAATTTTAGACCATTTTTTTTCAAAATTCAGAAATTCCATGGACGGCTATCCATAGTACTCAGAAATCCAAACAATTTACCCCTACGACTTTTTCGATAAAAAAAAATTGTCAGAATTAGAGCATTTTTAAAATCCCCCTCAAAAAACGAAAATTTACATTTTAAGCGAAACAAAGCACAATATGAAAAAAAGTCAAGGTACGAAAAACATTACTTTTTGAAAGCCCTACAAGAATGTCATGACAACTTTTTGAATTTCCTTGCAAAAATCGAAAATTCAAATTTTGAACGCACAAAAAATAAGGAATTATTACATTCTCATCATAATGAGAAGGTATTGATTTTATGTGAAAAATGTCTTTCGTGGATTTCATCAAATGTCGACGTTTTGAGGTCCCCTGAATAAGAAAAAATAGTTTTTATGTCCGTGTCTATCTGTCCTTGTCTTCGTCGTCTGTATACCGGATAACTTTTGAAAGACACCGGACTGGATTGTGCTTTCGACCACAGTTTCAGAGACCAAGAGTTCGGTAACCAGCTATTTTCGATGAAAATTAAAAAAGTTGGAACATTTTCAAAAAATTTTAGACAATTTTTTTCAATATTCAGAAATTCCATGGACGGCTATCCGTAGTACTCAGAAATTCAAACAATTTACCCCTACCACTTTTTTCTATAGAAAAAAATTGTCAGAGTTATAGCATTTTCAAAATTCCCCCCAAAAAAGCGAAAATTTACATTTTAAGCGAAACAAAGCACAATATGAAAAAAGTTGAGACATGAAAAACGTTAATTTTTGAAAGCCCTACAAGAATGTCATGACAACTTTTCGAATTTCCCTGAAAAAATCGAAAACTCAAATTTTGATCCCACAAAAAATAATGAATTATTACATTCTCATCATAATGAGATGGTATTGATTTTATGTGAAAAATGTCTTTCGTGGATTTCATCAAATGTCGACGTTTTGAGGTCCCATGAATGAGAAAAAATAGTTTTTACGTCGGTGCCTGTCTGTCGTCGTCGTTGTCGTCTTCTGTATACCGGATACCTTTTGAAAGACTAATTGGATTGGGTAGTGCTTTTACACACAGTTTCAGAGACCAAAAAGAAAGATCGAGTTCGCTAACCAGCTATTTCGGATAGAAATTCAAAAAGTTAGCACACGAAGTGCGAAAACCTAGAGGAACCTAGCTTAAAGCGTTAGGCAAATGCGTCCGAGCGCGAAGCGCGAGATCCAACAGGTGTCCAGAGGTCTTCCTCTAATTACAAAAGATTTTTGCATTAAACATGTTCTATGAGCAGGTATTGCGAGGGTACGACCTCTATCGCACAGCCGAGGCCAATAAAATATTGTCTTCTCTTGGCAACTGTCATAAAGCCAGCTCTTTCCCTATACTCAGAAATATGATCGAACTTGGACAAGTTATAGATAAAACGGATGCAGGCATTGAGAGCACTTTCAAGTTTGTAATTAAGGTGATCAGAGATTCCATCATATACCACACACCCATAATCAACATAAGGGAGAATCAAGGTTTTTACTAGGTGGATTCGCGTAGCTGCAGGCAAAGAAGAGTTCCTACTCTGACTAAGCTGGTGTAAAGTTCCAAAGGTTTTGCGTGATATTAGTTCAACATGCTCTTTCTAAGAAAGAGTCCTGTTGAATATAAAACCAAGATCATTGACAGAATCAGAGAAGTCAATAGTAAGACCGTTCAAGTACAAAGGTGGGAGGGAATCCAGGACTTTTTATGGATTATGAATGGAGGATCCAGCTAATAAAGCATATGTTTTTTGTGGATTGAGTTTCAAACCATTAGATACAACCCAGTTGTAGACATTATTAATATCTTCCTAAACCATTTGAAGTAGCTTCCTAAGGGTACCAAGAGGCCCAGAAGGGTATATTTTGCTATCATCAGCATTAAGGTGATATTTACAGTTTCGTAAGACAGCTGGAAGTCGCAAGTGAACACATTAAATATTTTGGGGCCAAGTAGTGAGCCCTGGAGAACCCCACTCTTCACCTCATTCTAGTCAGAGAAAAGACCATCACTGTTTGCGACGCATTGTAAGCGATTACTTAAGTAAGACTTGAACTAATTTATGGCACTGTTAGAGATATTAAGGTTTTTTTAATTTTTGGATTAAAAGGTCATGGTTTACCAACTCGACCACTTTGGAAAGATAAAAAAATACGACAATCGTTACTTCATTTTTATCAATTGCAGCTTTTAAATCTGCACTAAATTTCAGGGAAGCAGTGATGGTACTGTGCTCCCTTCGGAATCCGGATTAGAAAGTATCAAGCAGGTTATGTTAATGCAAATATTTAGTTAGCTGGTTATCCACTAATTTCTCAAGAAGCTTGGCTAATGCACTAAAGATAACCAAATCTGACCAAAATCTGTTAGAGTTGAAGTACTAGTAATCTTAGGAACAGGGCGAATCAGTGCTTGTTTCCAAATATTGGGGAAAATCCCAAGCTGTAGAGAACAATTGAACCTCTACGGATCAAAAGAGGATACGCGTGGATTCAGCCTGAGAAATATTGTCCAGAAAGTAAATTTTTAAAATCGTTCAAATTTTAATTTGAAGGACTGATACTTGTAGAGAATTTCAATGCGCATCTTTTTTTCCTCTAGCAAATATGTGTAGGTTTTACAGTTTTTGAAGTAATTGATAAAAAGTCGATTTGTCGAAAACAAAAAATTTCAATCTTTTTGCACTTCAACTCGCGCTAATTTAGTCAATTTCCCGAATTTATCAATCTTATCAACAATAAATTACATTCTCAAGTTTTCTGAAACGAGTTAAGCAAAAAAAAAAAAAAAACGTAAACATTTTAGTAAACAAAAGAGTTGTTAATTTTTTTGTGAGGCTTTGCAAAAAATCATGAATTTCAACCTTTGAGCGGTTCGTCTATCGAGCGAATTTCAAGCAACGGAAAACTTCCAGTGAGAAAGTTGTTGATTAAGATCTGAAGACGTTTTTTGGAATATTTTAGATCAATCGGATTAATGGTTAAAAAATTATAAATGTTTTTAAAGACAAGCGGCAATCTTGACGCTGCCCTATGCTCGTGCCTCCTCGGCTACAAACGAGTTGTCGTGGATACCAAAACAAAAATGGATAATACTTCTCAGCCTGAATCCACGCGTATCCCCTTTTGATCCGTAGAGGTTCAATTGTAAATATGAAGTAGAACAGGAAGTATCACACGGAGAGAAAGTTTAACCATTTCAGTCGAGATAACATCAATACCGATAGCCCCTGAGGTTATCTTGGCAGTTACTGGAAGCAGATAGTCAGCCCCAATATAAGAGAAGTAAAAGTTAGCATCATCAAAGGGAGGTAATCCACTAGATAACAGAGTAGTATCAATTGGTAAAGGCTCAATAAAGAAACGGTTTATGAATTTATTTACCGGGTAGTTCTGATCAAAGGCTTTACTCTGAGAGGGAATAATTCCAAGCCATCGAAGGACCTTCAAGATATTTTCATTCTTATTCTTGTTAACAATTGAATTATAGTTACATATGTTTTTAAAGTCCCTTATCTTAGTTTGAACCAGATTTATAAGGATACGGAAATACTCCCATCGTGCCTGGTCATTAGTCCTCCTAGCTTGAAAATACTTTCTGTCTCTTTCCCTTCTGAGACTTTTAATCTCTTCCGATATCCACGGATAAGTTTTTTCCTCGCCTGAAAATCATGTAGTGGGGCTACTACATCGAATGTTGAAATTTGATAAGGTAAAAATATAATAAGAAATTGCTCCTATTAATTTTACTCAACAAAAGGAAGATGGCTTTACTGACACGGTGTCAGGGCCGTGGAGGACGGATCCTCCGATCCTACGGGGAAGATCGCGAGGGACGTTCAAACTGCTGGAGTCGCCTTGACCTCCGATCCTACGGAGAGGGTCGAGAGAAGAGTTCGAGGTCGGTCCCAGCCAAAGGGAAAGGGAGCTTCGCCGGTGAAGGGCTAGCGCCGTCAAGATTAGGACCTTCGATCCTACGGTGCGGATCGCGAGGGAGGGAGTGAGGTTTGACTGTACCCACAGTAGTCCCCGATCCTATGGAGAGGATCGTGAGGGTAGATCTGGCAGTGAGAGCCGAGAGGACGAACAACCCTCCGATCCTACAGGGAGAATCGTGAGGGAGAGGTTTGTTGAGTCTCGTTAATTGGTACCCCGATCCTACAGGGAGGATCGCGGGGATGGGTCCATCGAGGATGGGATGAAGAGGTAGGAAAACGGTCCAGGACCGTAAAAATCATAGAAAGAAAAAATAGCGACTTACTTGACTCTGGTATCCTGAAGAGCGAGGGAGTAGAAAGAAGGGTTCTTACCATCTCCCTGGACTTCCGATCCTATCACGAGGATCGTGAAGGGGGAGGGGGTTGCTGGTTTCCTACTCAGGGAAGAGAAAACACAGCCAGTGCCGAAAGTGGAGCGAGATGCTCGCCAGGCACCGGTCGTTTTACAACTGACGAGCTGACCGCGGGACTGAACCTCGTCCCGGGGCCCGCTCGTTACGCCGCGCATGGCGTAACTTAATACTAATAGAGGTAGGGGAGCGCATCGCGCCAATATTCAAACTAGATTCTAACGAAGGAGACAGGACTGAGAGCTGTCATTCTTTGGAGGGATAACGGAAAAATCGAAGCCACCATTGTTTTAACAATTGGTTTTGTTGTGTAACAAATTAATATATTATTGAGTTTTTCTACCTTTGCATTTGAATTTCTATTAGAAAATACACTTCTCCAGTCAGCATCAGAGAGCAGAGTGAACAATCTGTCATCAACTTTACTTAAGGTTTCTGAATTTTTTTAAACACAGGGCGACATTTAGACTTGAATTAAAATTGTAATGTATTTTAATAAGATCATGGTTGGACAGGAAGAGAACTGGGTTTTGATAATAATTTTGTACTTAAGTAAGGTCTTCCACAGCCATAAGGTCAATCCATGTACTTGAAATTCCGGAGTGGTGCGTAGATCCATGCTGTACAATAAATAAACCAGCTGAATTGACCAAAGACGTAAGGTATTTAGATTGGTTGGAGCGAATATTCAAGATGGTGTTAAAATCCCCTGTAATTATAACATTATTAAAATTAAGCATGTAATTAAAAAGCTCCGTCTCAAATTAATTACCAAAACCAGCATTAGGTGGTTCATATACAACCCCAAAAAGTAGATGTTCTCGAGATTGAAAGACATCAATAAATAAAAATTCAGTCGCCGGTACAGTGGTTTCAGTACTGATATGTAGGATTTTACACTTAAAATCATTATGGACATACACGCAGACCCCACCACCTCTACGAGACACCCTATCTTTTCTGAAAAGTGAGTAATTATTAATGCTAATATTTGACGAATCAAATTGAGGTTTGAGCCAAGTTTCAGTTAGGCTATGATATGAAAGGATCTCTGACCAAAATAATCAGCAAACTCATCAAAATAAGCAGGCAGGGATTGAGAGTTGACGTGGCATATATGAAGAAAGGCCATCAAATCTTACATGTAGGACAAAATACCATATATAGGGCAACTCACAAAAAAGAGCCCTGCAATAAGAGGTCATTAGCGTCAAAACCATCCAGTTCCGTAGAGAAGACCACTTGTTAGAAACAATAATGTTTAGAATACATGTGTGAAATAACATATAGAAAAAAAATACCAAAAAGTTTACATGAGCATACCTAAGCCAGAATAACAGACGAGAAGTTAAGATTTTCTCTGATCGGAGCGTCGTAATCTTATCAGCAAAGTGAATTAATATATTAAGTAAGTATAACAGGAGAATCACGAGAAAAATAAAGTAATCTAACGCTCGCAAGTGAAGCCCTTTCGAAATAAAAAACATAAAGTCTATAATAATTGCCAATTTTCTTATGACAGCATCAAAACAATATAGAATTTGTAGAGTAATAAAATAAATGAAGTAAATAACCATCAGTATGTATCCCGAACCTGAGCAAGAAAAATTCTCGGCGCACCATCTGATTTACGGCAAAAAATCTTGCCCCCAGAAATCCACAGGTATTTTATTTTGTTCTTTCTTCTTAGATCCAACGCAGCGCTGTAGATCTGCCGGTTGGACTTAGGGAGCCGCTCCCTGATGTACAATGCTCGATCGTCGCTCCAACTAATAAGTTTAGTCGAAAGACCACGCTTTCTTTTACCATGTTCCAGTAAGTTCTTACAGGTAGTTTGTGATTTAAAAGTTGCTATTACAATAGTTAGAAGCGAAGCTCTAGATGCAGCGTAATTTGCAGATCTGAGCCTGTATACAGTTGTCAGATCCTCCTTAGTGAGGGGTACCTCCAAGGTAGAAGCGATTTGACAAATGGCAGCTGAAAGGTCCTCCCCCTCCTTCACTGGCAAACCATGGAACTCTAAAGTCGTCCAGAGGGCAGCTTGCTCCAGATTATTGCATTTTAGGATCAATGATTCTACTTGAGATTCCAGCAGCGATTGTCTATCCTGCAAATTCTTTGACGATGCAAGAATTTTGTTGTCATCAAACACATTTGATGAACAGAAATACGCTTAGCGTTGTTGATAATATCATCCTTCATTCCCTTAATAGAAGTGTCAAGAGATTTATTGAAGGTGGTCTAATCATACTTAAATGATTCAAACAAAGCTTTTACCTGCGAAAGACCCGCCTCATAACATTTCGTCACCGCTTCGACAATAGCTGCCTCGACTCCAGGCTCCAGAACCACTGACGCCACTCCTGAGGTTCTTACAATATCATCAGCTGTTGAGGAAGTTTTGGACGGTTTTCGAACATGCCGAGAATTTGAAAAATTTTCCGATACGGTGGTCACTGAGCAGCTAGAACAATACCAAACCTTTTTTTTTAATTTTCGAAAGATCTTTGCTCGGCAGGTTCAGGCAATTCAGGTGCGCCAAAGCACCACACTTTGCACAAGCAGAAATGCATCAGAATAGAATACTCGGCACTAAGCACAACCCTTAAGCAAGTTATAATGTCATACACTCACATAGAACCAAAGCAATCAACCGAAATGTACGGAGCGACATGAAACGCGTTATCAGCCAACGACCAGGGCCGTAGTATTTTCATTAGTAAATATTCTAGAAACCAAACTTCTAGGTGGATAGTTTTTTGTAGTAAATAACTACAAGTGTGTGCTCACCACACCCGCGACGAGCCAACAACACGCAGTAGTATTCCCGAATGGTCACCCATCCAAGTACTAACCGCGCCCAACACTGCTTAACTTCAGTGATCTAACGAGAACTGGTTTTTTCAGTGTGGTATGGCCGTTGGTACTTTAAAAAAGTCTGAGTCTATAATTAAGTTCATGCTTTTAATTCCTTTGTTTTTGATAAAAACCATTTCGGCAAAGGAACGTCTATCATCGTCTTTCTAAGTCGTGCGATGATGCTTTGGGGAACAAGAATCAAGTATTTCGATCATGGACAACCAAGGATAATTAGATAAATACGCATTACGACAAGTATGTTTCAAGGGGACTCCTTCATTGCACTGTGGTTTTGTTTAGCGTTGAACCCATACAGCGAAACACTAAATAGCATGTCTCATGGGTTCCAAATATATGATAATGTGGATGGTCATCAAGTGACTCATCATCTATACATGGATGATCTGAAGCTACACGCTAGTTCGGACCAGAAACTGCAGCATGTGATCGAAGTCACAAAGCAGTTTTCCAATGGTATCTATATGTAGTTCGGACTAGATAAATGCAGAACAGTGCATTTAACCAGAGGAGAATTAGGGACCGCAGAGCCAGATAACGATTTTGAGAATGACATCGAGGCAATGGCTGAAGTCGAGTCATATGAATACCTGGGTATTCTCGAATCTACTGTATTCAGCATACGATAGTTAAGAAAAGCCTATCGACTGCCTTCCTTACAAGACTCAGACTGATCCTGAATTGTGCTCTTAATTCGGCAAACAAGGTCAGGGCAATCAACACCTATGTCATCCCTGTCCTCACGTACTCATTTGGGCTCATCAAATGGTCGTACACAGACCTTGATCGATTAAATATATCCATCCGCTTAGAAATCACGAAGCATCGAATGCACCACAGTAATTCGGCAATTGAAAGCGTAGTTCTACCACGGCGTAGAGAAGGTAGGGGCGTTGTAGATGTCAGGAAACTGTGTGAGTCACAAGTTATACAGTTGCTAAACTATTTTAACAGCAAGCGAGATGTTCCGCTTTACAACGCCATCTGTAAAGCGGATCTTGATTAAACGCCCTTGAATTTGTTCTCGGAGGAAACCTTGAATATCGGGGCAGTAACCATAGAGGAATTAGAAACGCAATGGAGACAGAAAGCCATCCGCGGCGAGCATGCCAAAATCTTAGATCAATATGAAGTGGATAGAGAGGCATCCAATATTTGGCCGAAAAAGGGCGTCCAGTATCCAGAAACGGAAGCATTCGTCATTGCGGTTCAGGACAGGGTTGTCAGCACCAGAAATTATCGTAAACACGTATTACATCAAGACGTGGTTAACCGGTGCCGATTATATGGAGATAACAACGAATCTATCGAGCACATTATTGATTGTTGTCGCGTGATGACTATTAACAGAATGGATGCTTTTCTATAGATACATTCCAATGCCCGTTTTAGAAAACGAAGATTACATCTCACATTGAAATGTTACTATCTCGACGGATCATTACATTCGAGCCAATCGACCCGGCATCGTCCTGCGACAAAAAAATGTGGAAGAGTCTACATCATCGATATTGTTTGTCCACTTAACCGATATTAATAGGCAACCGATACAACCAAAATCGATAAGTATAGCGAGCTAAGGCATGAAGTAAAGACAATATGGGGGAATGTGAAACATGCATCTATTTATCCCATTGTGATTTCGGCTACAGGCAATGTGCACGCAAGATGCACTTGAACATTTTTGATCTTAAATTGAACATTTGAAATCTCGAACATTTAGGAGTAAGTAGGGTATTGGCAGCAGCTCAGAAGGCAGTTTTATTAAACGCCTGTCGTATTGTAAGAAACTTTCTAGACCATCAGGAAACAAGCGACTGATGATGACTGATGAAAAACCGGGTTCATTCGAGAACACGTTGGAAAAAATAATAATGGATGTGGCGACCCTGTCGCCCGAGAGCGAGCGTATTTCACAGCTTCAGTTTAAAATTAAAACGGCGAGACGGCATGCATCAAGTGTTCAGTGCGTGATTAGCAACATAACATCAAATAAAAAAATTCACTCCGAAAGTTAGGACATTTGCTCAAAACTTAAGAAAAACAAATCACACTGAACAAGTGTAAACAGTTCTCCATTAAGCAGCACTGGACGCGAAATATAAGAGTTCTTTCAACAGTCAAAGAGCGCCTTCAAAGGCCTCTGTCTGTTCAATAAAACGTCATGTGCCGTTAAAAATCCACCTAGTCGAGAAGAGATTCAAGTCTTCTAGGAGCAAGTATATAGAGATACTTATAAGCTAAATGAAGACGCTTCAGATATATCACTGTTTCGTAACTTGCCAAGGGCAACGGTTGCAACGTCCAGAGGAGGAGTGTCCACCATTTTCTGCTGAAGAACTAAAGAAAGTTATCTCTAGATAAGAACTTTTCCGGGCCAGGGCCAGATAAAGTGACAACTTTTGCTGGAAGAAGTTCACTTCCGTGCACCAACATCTGGCTCGTATATCAAGTCAAGTCCAATGAACTCCAGGCCCATAGCATGTTTCAACAAAGGCTACATGCTATTTACTGGCATCCTTAAAGACAGGATATTAACATCTATCGAGTCGGTATGGAGTGCAATAGTGGAACAATGTGGATGCAAGAGAGGGCTGACAGGTTGCAAGGAAAACCTGTTAAAAGAGTGGTGTATTACCCAGTACTCGATCAGGTATCGACGCAATCCGTCCATGGCTTGGATTGACTGCCATATGGCATTCGATAACAAGAATCATGAGCTACTTATCAAGTTCCTTGAATGCCTGGAGGTGCATCCAAGAATAGTGAGATGCATGAAAGAGCTTATTCACTTGTGCTGGACAAGATTTGTCGTAACTTCTGACAAAAGACATGTGACTGCCCGCTATCTTAAATGTAAGAGGGTGCCTGTGTCCACCTACACAAAGGAAGACTAGATACTACATCGTCGCGTGACGATCCAAATGTTCAACTCATAGGGGCAACATCTTGGTAATGGAGAGCCATATACATATCTTGGAATACTGCAAGCGGAAACCCAATCTGTGCGTGTTTGATTCCTCAGAATTTCTGTTACATAACTTGTAACAAAATTTTTAAAAACCTGAACATTCGCGAAGCCCAGCAAACTTGCTCTCTTGAAAATTTGTAATCAAGCCTAAATAACACTTTTAACATAAAAAAAGTTACTCTTTTCTGTTCCTCTCATAATTCCTGTTACCAAACTTTTAATAAATCTAATAAAAAAAGCTCAAACACACGCGAACCCAGAAAACTTTCTTTCTTGAAACTTTGTTACGAGAATTTTAATAACAAAAATTATTTTTCAACAGCAGAATTCGTCCTTTTCGATTACTCTCTATCTCTGTTACAACTTGTAACAAAAATAAACAGAAAAATTGAACGTTCACAAAACCTGGGAAAATTTCTTTTTGGAAAAGGACCCCGCACACATCTCTGGAGAATGTGGTCCCGGTCAAATTGGCTGAAATTTTGGTATAATGTAGTTTATAATATCCTGATCAAATAAAGTCCTTAGACACCGGGTCCAAAAAACGCCAGGTTTCGAGATAGGAGGGACCAAATGGCACTTTTCATGGACACGAGAGAAGCTCCACCGACCCTCGTGGACTGTTTGGCACCACGCTCAGGGATCATATCAAACTCTCTGTTCCTTTGATATTTTGTAGTTTGGGACCCCTCGAACATTGATATCCATGTCTGAATGTAGAGAAAGGGATACTTTTTCGTGGGTGCTGTGCGAAAGTTAACGTGTCATGCACACTCGGGGAGTTCTACGGACCCTCGAGGATTGTATGGCACCACGCTCAGGGATCATGCCAAACTCTCTGTTCCTTTAATATCTTGTAGTTTGGGAACCCCCGAACAATAATATCCATGTCTGAAGGTCAAGAAAAGGATACTTTTTCATGGGCATTGTACCAATTTAACGTTTCATGCACACTCGAGGAGTTTCGCTGATCCTCGAGGACTGTTTGGTACCACGATCAGAGATCATACCAAACTCTCTGTTCCTTTTATATTTTGTAGTTTGGGACCCCCCGAACATTAATATCCATGTCTGAATGTCGAGAAAGGGATACTTTTTCGTGGGTGCTGTACCAAAGTTAACGTGTCATGCACACTCGAGGAGTTCCACGGACCCTCAAGGCATGTTTGGCACCACGCTCAGGGATCATGCCGAACATTCTGTCCCTTTGATATTTTGTAGTTTAGGACCCCCCAAACAATAATATCCATGTCTGAATGTTAAGAAAAGGATACTTTTTCGTGGGCATTGTACCAAAGTTAACGTTTCATGCACACTCGAGGACTTTCACGAATCCTCGAGGACTGTTTGGCACCACGATCAGAGATCATACCAAACTCTCTGTTCCTTTGATATTTTGTAGTTTGGGACCCCCCGAACATTAATATCCATGTCTGAATGTCGAGAAAGGGATACTTTTTCGTGGGTGCTGTGCGAAAGTTAACGTGTCATGCACACTCCAGGAGTTCCACGGACCCTCGAGGCATGTTTGGCACCACGCTCAGGGATCATGCCGAACATTCTGTCCCTTTGATATTTTGTAGTTTAGGACTCCCCAAACAATAATATCCATGTCTGAATGTCAAGAAAAGGATACTTTTTCGTGGGTGCTGTACCAAAGTTAACGTGTCATGTACACTCGAGGAGTTCCACGGACCCTCGATGACTGTTTGGCACCACGCTCAGGGATCATGCCAAACTGTCTGTTCCTTTGATATTTTGTGGACTGGGGCCTCCTGGTCGATAATATCCGTGTCTGCATGTCGAGGATAGGACACCTTTTCGTGGGTGCTGTGCCAAAGTTAACGTGTCATGCACACTCGAGGAGTTCCACGGACCCTGGAGGACTGTTTAGCACCACGCTCAAGGATCATCCCAAACTCTCTGTCCCTGTGATATTTTTTAGTTTGGGACCCCCCAAGCAATAATATCCATGTCTGAATGTCGAGAAAAGGATACTTTTTCGTGGGTGTTGTACCAAAGTTAACGTTTCATGCACACTCGAGGAGTTAAACGGACCCTCGAGGACTGTTTGACACCACGCTCAGGGATCATGCCAAACTGTCTGTTCCTTTGATATTTTGTAGCTTAGGGCCTCCTGATCGATAATATCCATGCATGACGGACGAAAAATGGATTGGTTTTTATTGGCGTTCCATCAAAGTACAGTTTTCAAGAATGATAGAGAAGCTCTAGCGACGCTTTAGCACTGTGTCGCCGAGCTGAGCGGCCATCACCAACTTTCTGTCCATCCAGTTGAGGTAAGATCAGTTTATAATCGGGGTAATCAAGGCAATATCAACACGATATCAGTACACGATGCTGCCGATTAAGGCAATACCGGAGTTTTATCCAGCCAGTTAAGGCAAGATTAAAGAATGATCAGGTTAATAATAGCAATCTTCTGATATTTTCCAGCCAGTTAAGACAAGATTATAATGCGATCCAGCCAATGAAGGCAATATCGGCAAGTGTTTCAACCTGTTATAGTAAAATTAGGGTTTGGTTTGGCCGACGAAGGCAATATCGGGAGTTAGCCAGCTACTTAAGTTAATATTGGATAACGCTCTGGTCCCAGTTTTACAAGTACAGTAGTACCCCAATATTTGTTCATTGTTTTGTGCTTCATCCAGCTGTAGCTCTTGATCGTCGACTGCTTGAACTAAGATATCTTCAACATAGGATATCCAGATCTGATATTTCGTTGCGCGTCTGAAACGAGAATATACTCGCACTCTGATTAGACCCGGTTCATCATAAAGTTCGTCCAACTCCAAATCTTCCTTTCGCTCCCTGTCGAACTCATCTTGGATGTAAGCTCCTGCTAGATTCAGCTGATAGATTCCTACCGTCAGTTCCTTCAGATAATTCATATCCAGTCTAGGGAAATGAGGTACTTGGTGTTCATTCAGATGAATCCATCTGGCATTCCTGGTATGTAGGTTGTCAATTTCAACTCTGGCCTGGACGACTTTGGGTTCACGTGATTTTCGTAACATCGTTTGGGCTAAGTCTACGGTCGCTTCAGCCATCTGTATGCAAGGACGATACTTGTTGAGGATCGCCCCAGAAAATACGGTAAAAATCGCCGATATTAATGGCATGGTTCATGTTTATGAGATTTCCGAAGAACTTAAAAACAGATTTTATGTGACCATTTCGTGCCTCTACGATCCACCTTGTCTTAGTGATCAATCTCGAGTCATTTGCTTCTTCGGTATCAAATTGCTTTTGTCCACGAACTAACAGAGGTGGCATTTTATGGTTAATACCAAGATTTTCAAGAAGCGGTAGGGCATCACGGTAACCACGGTCTACAATGATAATTTCATCGTTTTTTAACCATTCTCGCAACCCATTAACATCGATTTCGAATTCATTAGTGAGCATGGCAGCATCGTTATTTCGAGAGTCATAGAAGTAGGGCCCATGGATATAAAATGAATAAAATGAATATAAGTGGCGACCTTTATGAACGCAGTATGTTTGCCTGAGTGCTCTGAAATTGCTGGGTTTATCGATATATACATAAGTTCCATCTATATAGGCAATCACTTTTGGAACTTCAGGAGTGAGATTATAAAGTTCATTTACGAAGTCCGTTACATATCTCTGGATATACTGCTCCCGGGTTATTGCCGGCAACCCTATGTTGGTGGGAACAAAACGTGTCATCTAAGATCTTCTCACAATAGAAATAATGAGATTCACATTTTGCCTACTATCGTATCCAAAATAACTTTTAAAAAGTCATTACTCAGCCCTTGGCGAAGCTTACACAAAAACATCATCAAATCCTTTTTAGTAATACGGCGATATACCCACCGATCTTGTACAGCATCACGTACAGCATCGCAATACGTATATAAATCCCTGAATTGCTCGCGTGTTATGGGACTAATTGAATTTAACTCTTCCTCTGAAAACGTTTCTTCATTATTAAAATCAGGCTCATCAACTTTCGATAGTTCACGTAGGCCTTGCAAAAAATATTGCAACTGGACACCAGACAAACGATAAGGCCTATTGCAAAATTCTAAACCTTGCAGTAGGGCGTTTGGTATAAAGCCACTCACATCCAAATGTTCAGAGCAAAAACGTGTTGATTCCGGTACGTAAATATTTTTTTTTACAAAAACATTAACCCTACATTTCACCGACAACCTGATCACGTCTTGCATTCCCTTACAAAATATACAAGAACTGTTTCTTCTTTGTTTTAAAATATTGATTTTCAGACAGCAGGATCAAGTGCTAAATGATTCATCTCCATATTAAAGCTTCGATTGCAGTTGAGGCATATCCTCGTATTTTCATCAATATCTTGAAGAGCTATTTCACGTTCAGCACGACGATAAATTGCGATTTGTTGTTTGTGCTCGTTTTCTGCATTATATATGTGTACCATCGCTCGTGGCTGTAAGGCGATTGCACATACGTAGCAACTTATTCTGACGGGCGGCATGACTAAATTCCAGGTATAGGGAAATTCTGCAGAGTTCGTTTTCAGAAACTTAATTCTAATATCAAACAAACATTACCCCAGGCGAAAAAAAATAGAAAGTTAATGCAGAATTTGTGTTGAGAGTAACTACAATGATTCTTTAAAAAAAAGGACATACATAATGTGAACAATTTGGAAATTGACAATCAGGTTGCTATGGCGGCACAACCTCCTTTATTACAAGCCACCAATGTCCGAAATCTAAAGTGTATTCAAAGGAGGCTGTTTCATCATGAGAACCGATTTCCAAAAACAAAAGATTCAAAATTGACAAACAAAGGAGACTATGGTTAATAAACAAAATAGTACGTGCATATTTTGTAATCAAATTCAAAATGTGATGAGATTATGGATAAAATTTAGGACTAATGTTGTTGTAAAAACAAACTATACGTGAGGGAATCAACCCACGCTTATTCTACCAAACATTTGTTACATGTAGTAGTTAAACTACACCCACATACCGTCCCCTTAGTTTAGTCTAGGGGACGTAATGCTCGCTTCCTGATTAATTAGTTTGAATAAGTACGTACGCACTCAGTGATGTTTAATCACATTTAGTTTGTGTGAGCCTGATCCGAAAATTACAAATTATTATTTTATAGTAGTTAAACTACCCCCGCACACCTTTTTCATACCTAAGTCACGGCGACGCGACGTAGTTGGTAAGACATGATTAATTAAGAATAAGTCATTATGACCTTGGTGATGTTACTTCGCATTCAGTTTGTGTTACCATGATCTGAAAACCACTAATAAAAATTTAACGGAAAATGAACTACCCGCAGACACCCTCCCAATATTGGAGTCCTGACGACACGGTTAATAGGACCTGATTAATTACTTTGAATAAGTACGTACGGAACTGGTGATGTTTAAACAAATTCTAATTGTGTTAGCCTGATCCAACAACTATAAATTATTTTTTTTACAGTAGTTGGACTACCCCCATTCATACTTCTCATACTTTAGTCATGGCGATGTGTTTGGTGGGACCTGTTCGATTACATTGAATACGTACGTGAAAAGCGACATACGATGCAACACCGACGGAAAAGTATCATTTTCTCAACATTCAGACATGGATATTAATGTTCGGGCGGTCCCGAACTACAAAATATCAAAGGGACAGAGAGTTCGGCATGATCCCTGAGCGTGGTGACAAACAGTCCTCGAGGATCCGTGGAACTCCTCGAGTGTGCATGAGACGTTAACTTTGGTACAACACCCACGAAAAGGTGTCCTTTTCTCGACATTCAGACACGGATATTATCGACTAGGAGGCCCCAAGCTACAAAATATCAAAGGAACATACAGTTTGGCATGATCCCTGAGCGTGGTGCCAAACAGTCCACGAGGGTCCGTAGAACTCCTCGAGTGTGAATTACACGTTAACTTTGGTACAGCACCCACGAAAAAGTATCCCTTTCTCGACATTCAGACATGGATCTAATGTTCGGGGGGTCTTAAACTACAAAATATTAAAGGAACAGAGAGTTTGATATGATCCCTGAGCGTGGTGCCAAATAGTCCACGAGTGTCGGTGAAACTTCTCTCGTGTCCATGAAAAGTGACATTTGTCCTTCCTATCTCAAAACCTGGCGTTTTTTGGTCCCAAGTGTCTCAGGACTTTATTTGATCAGGATATTATAAACTGCATTACACTACAATTTCAGCCAATTTGACCGGGACCACATTCTCCATAGATGTGTGCGGGGTCCTTTGTTAGCAAAATTTAAATAACAAAACACATTTTCTAACAAGAGAAGTCAACCTTTTCGAGTTCTCTCACAATTTCTGTTACATAACTTGTAACAAAGCTAACACAATATATCAACATTTACGAAACCCAGCAAACTTGTTTTCTTGAAAACTTCCGACAAGCTGAACATAAGACAACACCTTTAACAACAACAAAAAGTCACTCTTCGATTCTTGTCATGATTTCTGTTGCATAAATTATAAAAAAAAATAAGTAAAAAATAACTGAACCTATCCCTATCCCTTTCCCAACTTTATTGCCCGCACGTCGCTCCGCACAATATTGGATTTTGCGATTGTAAAGTTGAATATTTAATTCGAGAAGTGTATAGAATCTGCTAACATGGTGACCCTGATCACATCCCATAATTGTGGGTGGGTGGGGGGGGGGGGGGGGGCGTGAAATGCACCTGACAAGTGAAAAAACTCGTTTGCAAAAAAAATCGTGACGGGTCGCGTGTGTAGTGCTCCGGATACACAGAGAATAGTGTAAAGTGGTAAAAATTGGGTCGAGTAGGGTCTTATTTTTTTTTTCAAACTTTTTCTCGGGTGAACCCGGTTTTTCGTCATAGCCACGGACTAAGTCAAGTGACTGATGAGATAAGGATGTTATAAGTTATTTCAATACGTTGTTTGAAATCATTTACGATGATGTTTTAGGTACAAAATTAGAAGCATGGTGTAGTTTGCAGTTTGGCTTTGCCGCTGTTATCCTTACACAGCGGCCTTGAGTGTTGAAGGTGACATCAGTCGCTTCTGGATGCTTTCTTAGAGCTACCATGTATCGCGCCATAGGTTCTTAGTCACTTGCTTCCTGATGGTCTAGAAAGTTCCTTACAAAGCGACAGGTATTTAATAAAACCGCCTTTTGAGCTGCCGCCAGTACCCTACTGACTCCTAAATGTTCAAGATGTTCAGTGCATCTTGCGTGCACATTGCCTGTAGCCGAAATCACAATAGGATGAATAGATGCATATTTCACATTCCTCCATATTGCCTTAACTTCATGCCTTGGCTCGTATGTAATGATCCGTCTGGATAGTCACATCCCAATATAAGATGTAATCTTCATTTTCTAAAACGGACATTGGAATGTATCTATAGAAAGGTATCCATTCTGTTAAGAGTCCTAGGTTTAGGACAAGTTGTTGATGTATAATGCCGCCACATCATTATGTCTGTGCGTATATTCTCTTTAAGCCATTACGCGACAACCATCAATAATGTGCTCGATGGATTCGTTGGTATCTCCACATAATCGGCACCGGTCAACCACGTCTTGATATAACACGTGTTTACGATAATTCCTGGTGCTGACAACTCTATCCTGAATCGCAATGACGAATCCTTCCGTTTCTGGATACAGGAGTCCCTTTCTCAGCCAAATACTGGATGCCTCACTATCCACTTCATATTGATCTAGCGTTTTGGGGTGTTCGCTGTGGATGGCTTTCTGTCTCCATTGCGTTTCTAATTCCTCTATGGTCTCTGCCCTGATATTCAAGGCCTCCTCTGAGGACAAATTCAAGGGCGTGTAGTCAAGATCCGCTTTACAGATGGTGTTGTAAAGCGTAACATCTCGCTTGCTGTTAAAATAGTCTCGCAACTGTATAACTTGTGACTCACGCAGTTTTCTGACATCTACAATGCCCCTGCCCCCTCTATGTCGTGGAAGAACTACCCTTTCAATCGCCGAATTACTGTGGTGCATTCGGTGTTTCATCATTTCTACGCGGATGATTCTGTTTAATCGTTCGAGGTCAGTGTTCGACCATTTGATGAGCCCAAAGGAGTACGTGAGAACAGGAATGGCATAGGTGTTGATTGCCCTGATCTTGTTTGCCGAGTTAAGAGAACTCTTCAGAACCAATCTGAGTCTTTTCGTGAAGGTAGGCGTTAGGCTTTTCTTAACTATCGTATGCTGAATACCCTTAGATTCGAGAATACCCAGGTATTTATATGACTCGCCCTCAGCCATTGCCTCGATGTCATTTCCGAAGTCGTTCTCTATCTCTGCGGTCCCTAATTCTCCTCTGGTTAAATGCACTGTTCGGCATTTATCTAATCCAAACTCCATGTTGATATCATTGGAAAACTGCTTTGTAACATCAATCACTTGCTGCAGTTTCCCGTCCGAACTAGCGTATAGCTTGAGGTCATCCATGTATAGAAGATGGGTCACTTGATGACCATCCTCATTATCATTTACTCAGAACCCATAAGACATGCTATTTAAAGTTTTGCTCAGTGGGTTCAACGCTAAACAGAACCATAATGCAATGAAAGAGTCTACTTGGAATATACTCGTCTAGTTATCCTTGGTTGTCCATGATCAAAATACTTGATTCTTGTACCCCAAAGCATCATCGCACGACTTAGGAAGTCAATGATGCGTGGACAAATTTTGTATACTTTTAAGACTTCAAGCAAATAGTCATGTGGTACGGAAGGAAACGCTTGCTTGTAGTCAATGTATGCCATGTGCAAGTTCCTTTGGTGTTTACGAGCTTGCGTCATGGCAACAGCGTCTATGGTGACTAGATCTTTACTACATCGGGAGTTTTTACAACATTCTTTTTGTTCCTCTGTAAGGATGTCATTCTCGTCACAGTGAGAATATACCTTATTTGCTATGTGATAGCTGTAAGACATTTATATATTGTTGGAAGACAGGCTATCGGCCGAAATTCAGATGGATTTTGAGCGTCTGGTTTTTTAGGCAACATATACGTAGTACCAGAAATAGTCCACCATGTCCGGACCTGGAGCTTTCCAGTTACATGCCTTTTTCAAAACCGCTGAAACATCTAAAGCTGTGATGTTCGTCAGCTCCATTTCAGGGTTATTGCTTGCTCTTGCTTTATCTAGTTGGAACCACGCAGTGACCAAATTGCTTCTGTTAGTTTTTCCCCAAACATCTGACCAATAGTTAGTCATGTCTTCCAATTGAGGGACTTCGGTGTCTTGTTGGTTATTTTGCTTTACACTCAGTTTACGATAGGACCTTCTTTCATCTGCCTGAAAGGTTTGATTTTGTTGCCTTCTTGCACTACTTTTCTTGTACCGACGCAGTCTAGCAGTAAGAACATCAAGTCTCTGCCGCTGGGAGTCTCTAATCTCATCCAATATTGCTGGTGTCAATGTCTCGATGTACCGAGGGTGGATGATTTTAATAACATGGCGTATCAGCTTTCTGGTTCGATTTCTTTTCTTATATTGAGTCAGTCGACGCAATTTGCACCTTACTTTGCTGACATCCATATCCAACCTGATCTTCCATGGCGGATCTCGCTCCTGTCTTGGGGCGATGACTGCATTTATAGGCCTAGTTCTGCGGCCCAACGTTCTAACGGTTGCCACAGCTGCACAGTATACAAGAGTTTGCACCTCTAGCGCATTTTGTGTTGCTTTCAAATGCATAGGTAAAACCTTGCTGTTTAGGTGTTGTATTAGTGCACGCAGATCATTTGTGATGTTCATCTTGGGCAGTGAATGCCTTTGTGTTTGTTCTACATGTCTGAACTCTAGTAGAGCATGACCAAAATTCCTTTCAAGGTGCTGTAGATTTTCTGGGGCTTCGCTGTTCATATCATCGTTTATAATATCCGGATGTGGTTCTAGTCCATCCGGTACTTGATGTTCATTATTCCTATCAGCCATGTCTTCAGCTGCAATCAAGTTTTCGTTTTCCACATTTTCCAATGGAAGTTCATCAATAGGAAGTTGCTGTTCCACTTCCATTTCGATGGCAGCTATTTCAACAGCCGAAAGCAATTTGTTAACAGATATTGAGCGTTTTTGATCTGCTAGATGCTGCTCATTTATTCTTGTGGCTAGCCTTGAGTACTTAAGTAAGAAGAGACGATGATGTTCTCTCCTTACACTATGCCCACTTTTCTTTGCCAAAAAATAAAAGCGCATCACACCTCTGTTCATATGGTATGTCCATTTTAATCGCTTCCTTGGTTGTTGAACCTCGGCTTCTGGCACTGGTTGTATTAGGCCATCCACCTCCGGAGGATGTGGTGGTGCTGGATCGTCACCAGGTTGAGGAAGAACATTAATTGCCACTGCTTGTACGTGTGACGCGGCATCCTCTAACTGCTGCTCATTGCCGTTGTTCTTCCACTCCAAATCAACCTGCTGTTTAATCTCCATTGCTCGATCTTCTGAGATGAGCAGATTAGTCCTGATGTCCTTCACCTTAGCGATAAGATCTCTCAATGCGACTTTCTCTATTTGAGGATACTTTGCGGCTAATTTCGTTCTGAAATTTTGTCCTTTTTTTCGTGATGTTTCAAACTTCGCACTTTCATAATAGAGACGCATCAATTCCTCTTTCATTGTGGTATCCCACTTGATGCTCTCCCACGGTATTTATGTTGAAGTGGTTGGCTGCAAATAGCTAACGCTAGCCAAAGCTTCCTCAGCAGACGCAGTTGATGTTTCGCTGCTTACCGTATGTTGCAGATGTTCTTGCTGGCCAGCTGTTTGATCAGTGAGATCTGCCTGACCATCTCTCAGCTCACCATCGCCACCGTCCCGCATGCTGTGGCCCCCAGCGGTGGCTCTAGGATCACCCCGACGTTCCTAGGGTAGCGACAAGCGTTTCAAAATTTTTAAAATACTCTCCATTTATGGGTTTTGGTCTTCCTCTTAGTCACTTTCCTCTTCGTTCTCTGCCTGTCTGGCATGGGAAACCCTTTCAGTAGCAATACTACAGCCAACATCGCCGTCAAATTCATGAGAGGAAAGCTCAAGCCCTACCGCGACGACAACGCGCGAACAACTTCGGTAGGGTCTCTCGACATAGCTCTTATTATCTTGAGAAGTTGTAGGCTCCGGAAGCTTCGATCATGATTCCTTAAAGAAACCAATCCCAAAGCTACTAGAACGTGTACGTCATCCGCTTCTGCTCCTTCTGTCCTAGAAGGTAAGCAAGAGCGGGAAATTTACGCGTGATAACATCGGGCAACACTGTTCCCTGGAGTCAGGTCTCTAGCCGCGGATGACCTTACGCGGCAGACAAGACATTTGGAGATGAAGGTTTCACCTCTGGATACTTTTTTAGAGCTACCAATCTTTGTAGAATTTAAGAGGAACAGTGTTGACGGACCAGATGGAGTGATCCCAGGAGAACAGCCTTTTGCATCCGGTTCGCGATGAAATGAGCCTGACGCTGGCAAGCCGGAATCTTGTTGAGTTGGCTAATAAATGAAGCTTTCATACCTCCAAGGCAGCCGATTATGAGAATTATAAGATGGACTTTGTAGCCTTGGTACAGCCTACTCAGCTCGAAAAGAAGTGCTTGATATTTCGCCTGTTTTTCTCTCTCCTTTGCCGTGATATTACCATCGGCTGGTGCCGAGAATTCAATCACGTAAATGATCTTGTTCTTCAAATCTTGGAGGACAATGTCAGGCTTCGTAGCACTGATACGTTGAGTGGTGGAGAATGAGAAATTCCAGTAGATCTTACACTGATCATTCTCCACAACTGACTCGAGTTCCCCCTGGGCGTATGGCAAGACGGGCACTGGATCAACACCATAGAAATGCCTAAGATGGTAATATATCACTTTTAGAGCTGCATTGTGTCTCTCTATGTACGCGCAGCGTGCATATTTAGAGCATCCACTGAGAACATGTCCAAGTGTTTCGGGCTCTTGCTTGCACGCTCGGCAGTTGGTATCGCGTACAGGTACATTCATTATGCGCTCGCGGTAAACTAAGGTGTCTATGACGCCGTCTTGACAGGCAAAAAGAAATCCCTCGGTCTCCGATCTCAATCCAGCAGACTTGAGAAACATGTTGGACAGACCCATCGAGAGCTCTTCTCTACGTAGGATGCCGTAGAACTTACCATGGAGGGGTTTCTCAGCATGTTCTCTTAGTAGGAGCGTATGTTCTGCTTCCTGTATACGACTTTTGAGCACCAGAGGTGTTAGTGATGCCAGGCCATGTGTAATGTTGCTGGAATCAAATGGGAGGTCAAGCTCCTCTGCGGCCCTATCTGCTACATGGTATAGAAACACCGCAGCATTGGCGACTTCATGTTGATGTACGAGTCGCATAAGGGAATCCGTGCTTTTTAGAACTGAGCAGGCTGTAGCTAGAACCGTTCTTCGATGAAGACACTCTAAGCTTAGCAATCCTCTACCCCCTTTATCGCGAGGGAGATATATTCGAGGTACGGAAGATCTAGGATGAAGACTTCGTTGTATTGTCATCATCTTGCGTGTGCTTCGATCAAGTTGTTTCAACTCATCGACGTTCCATTTTACTGCACCAAACGTGTAGAGCAGTATAGGAACGGCCAGCATATTGGTCGCCTGGATCTTATTCTTTCCAGTTAATTCGGAAGCCCAAATTCTTCTAAGAATTTGGCGATACCTTTTTCCAAGGGCCGTTTTCAAGTTATGCACATTTTGGGTTTCCGCTCGCGGTATTCCAAGATATGTATATGTTTCTCCAATACCAAGATGTTGAATGGTATTTCCGCCTATGAGTTGAACATCCTGATCGTCACTGGATGATGTAGTTTCTAGTCTTCCTTGGTATAGGTGGACGCAAGCACACTTGTCCAGTCCGAAGCTCATGCCAATCGCTTTAGAATACCTATTTACCGCATCTACAAGGATGTTAAGGTCCTTTTTTGAGGAAGCAAAGAGTTTAAGGTCGTCCATGTATAAAAGGTGGTTGACCTTATATTCTCTTCTGTTCGGCGGGCCACATAGGTATCCAGAGCTTTTGCCTCGGAGCACAATAGATAGAGGCAAGAGGGAGATGCAGAAAAGTATCGGACTTAGAGAGTCTCCTTGAAAGACGCCCCTCTTATATGTGACAAAGCTTGTAGTCACTTGTCTTTTGTCAAATGTTATGACAAATCTTGTCCGCCACAAGAGCATAAGCTCTTTTATGCATCTCACTATTTTTGGATGCACCTCCATGCACTCAAGGAGCTTGATAAGTAGCTCATGGTTCGTGTTATCGAATGCCTTACGGTAATCAATCCAAGCCACGGACAGATTGCGTCGATACCTGATCGAGTCCTGGGTAATACACCTGTCTATTAACAGGTTCTCCCTGCAACCTGCCAGCCCTCTCTTGCATCCACGTTGTTCGACTATTACACTCCATACCGGCTCGATAGATGTCAATATCCTCTCTTTGAGGATGCCAGTGAATAGCTTGGAGCTGGTGTTTAAACAAGCTATGGGCCTGTAGTTCTTTGGACATGACAAATCTCTGGCCTTAGGGATCAATACCGTGCGTCCTTCCACTAGCCACTGCGGGACGGGTTGTTCTCCGTTTAAGAAAGTAGTAAATATACGAGCTAGATGTTGGTGCGTAGAAGTAAACTGCTTCCACCAAAAGTTGTTGTTTTTATCTGGCCCTGGCGCCGAAAAGTTCTTAGTTCTAGCGATAACTTTCTTCACTTCTTCAGCAGTAATTAGTGGACACTCTTCCTCTGGATCTTGTAACCTTTGCCTTTGGCAAAAGTTACGAAAGAGTGATATATCAGAAGCGTCTTCATTTAGCTGATAAGTATCTCCGTATACTTGCTCCCAGAAGATTTGAATCTCTTCTCGACTAGGCGGATTTTTAACTACACATGACGCTTCATTGAACAGATGGGAAGGATTAGTAGAAAAGGTGGAATTTTCCTGAATCCACTTAACTCGCCGTTCAAGGCGCTGTTGCGCTGTTGAAAGACATCTTATTTTTTGCGTACAGTGCTGTTTGATGGTCGACAGTTTACACTTGTTCAGCGTGTGATTTGCTTTCCTCAAGTTTCGAGCAATTGCCCTAACTTTTGGAGTGAACTTTTTATTTGATGTTATGTAGCTAATCACGCACTGAACATTTGATGCATGCCGTCTCGCCGTTTCAATTTTGAACTGAAGCTGTGCAATACGCTCGCGTGTCTTACTCAGACGTACCGAAGTTTCGTTACTTCTATCGTCGCTAAGCAGGGAGACCGCTTTCTCGTAAACTACACAGTTCAGATTCCAGAGATTAACATCTTCGGGGAGCAAATCGCGGAGAGCAGTACTAGCTTCAGCTAATTTGTCCATCCTGAGGAAGACTTTTTGGTGGATAGATCTCCTACTTCTCATGTTGACATTATCGGCTATCTGCAAAAGTGGTCTTGCTGGAACGGGTGGAATGTTCGCTGGAGGATGTTGCTCCTCTTCCTGTTGATAAACAGCTTCATATCCGTTTTTTCGCAAGAAGGATACCTGATCTCTTAAATACTGAGGCGTTTTATGAGCATATTCCGGGTGCATATTGCCCCAACGGTCATGTAACCTCTTCATGAGTCCTCTCCGCGCCGGTGAGCTTCTTTGCCAACAGGTAAGAAGGTCCCTCCTGAGTTGGTCCGACCATTTAAATCGATGTTCTCGCGTTTGTCCGGGGTCATTGCCTGGTCGTCGCCTCGGTTCGTTCCTATTGCCACTCCCAACTGAACCATGGCCTCCATCCGAGAGAGGCCTATTGTGGGTGGCACTGCGCGATACTTGTGTCGTAGCCGCATAATTCGTTGCATTGGGGAGTTAGCCCAAAGCAACGCGGCTGACTGCGAATTATTATTATTATTATACCATTAAGCCATTTCCCTTTCGGGGTAGGCGTGACTTGCTCGGTTGGAAAATAGTGAATAGGTATATGGGTATAAAGTAGGTCGGTAAGAGTGGGACGAGGGTCGCGGGGGTTAAGGCGTAGGCTTTGAACCCACTCCGTCGGCTTGCGGGTTCGATTCCCGCCTCGCACTCTGGAAGAGTCTCGGTGGCCCATGCGGTGAACACTTGCCTAGCAAGGGAGTTGTTCATCTCCGGAAAGTCGTGGGACCGGTACCTCTAGAGAAAAAGGTTCTCTAAGTACTTAAGGCTGTTGCTCTTGGTGGTTCGGAACCCACCTTAAACTGTAGGTCCCCCTCCCACCACCAAGTATGTGTGTGGGAGGTGTGTGAAGGAATAGGGAAGAGATACAAGAACAATGTAAACCCTCAGGGGACACATTAGAAGCTTCCATTCCAAGTAGGTCGGTATATGGGCATAAGGTATATAGGTGTGAGGTATAGATTTTTTAAGATTGATCTGGAATTCTCGTGTTATTTATTCAAATGACACGTTCATTCCACAACACTGCTCCGACCCAGGTTGCTGATCAATCTCTCTAGCGATCACCCCAAGTGAGGAGCCTCACAAAGTTGTTATGCATGGTTCCCCACTTGGGCCCATTAGTATCCAAGGTCTTTGTTTCAGGCATCATTCACTCTATTGTCACTCTGTTTACAAACTATTTGTCGCCACACTTTTCTGTTCTAGCATACTACTCTAACTTCCCTCACGTCCATGCATTTTCTCATGCAAGCTCTTGTGTTTCTATGGATTCTTATGTCTCTTCGGATTAGTGTCTCATTCACAGATTCTAACCATTCTTTCGGCGGTCCACCTCTGGGCATTCTGCGATTTACTTTACCTTTATACACTTACTTGGTCAGTCGTTCATCTTTCATTCTTTCAAGATGTCCGAACCATCTCAACTGATTTCTTTCCCATGCGTCCACTATTGTCTCTCTTGCACCACATACTTCGAGGATTATCTCGTTTCGGACTTTGTCCATCAGTGTTTTCCCGCATATTGTGCGCAGGGGTCTCATGCCAATCGCGTTAATTTTACTCCTGCCCTTGGCTTGACAGGTCCATGTCTCGCTACCGTATAGTACAGTTGGTACGAATATAGAATTATGTATGGCTATTTTAGCTTTTTTTGATATGTTTTTATTTGTGAGGATGGACCCTGCTCTACCGATAACCTGCTAACCCTTATTTATGCGCCTATCTAACTCCCCATCTATTTTTCCGTCGCTAGTGAATAGGCTACCCAGATATATGTATTTGTCAACTTGTTTTAATCTCTCGTCATTTAGGACAATGTTGCACATTGGTTTCTCAGTTTTTTCTTCTAACACCATAATTTTTGTTTTTTTACGTTAATTTTGAGGCCCATATTCTTCATGCTTGTATTGAGTTTATTCAACATTTTTTGCAAGTCCTCGATTGAGTCTGCCATAAAAATCTTGTCATCTGCGAAAGCTAACCCGCGTACCTTGACGGTTTCGAGATCTACACCTTCTTCGTCGAAGAGGGCAGTTCTTAGACATTTATCCATGAATATGATAAATAGCCACGAGGACATAACGCATCCTTGCTTCACGCCTTGCACAATATCGAATCAGTCACTCAGTATCCCATTTACCCTTACACTCGCTTTACTACCTGTATGTATTGTTTTTATTGCTTGTAGAAGCCCTCCATTTACTCCATACTCATTAAGGACTTCCCAAAGTTTATTTCTATTTACCTTGTCAAAAGCTTTTTCTAGATCAATAAATGCACAGAAAACTTTCTTTCCTACTCTCAAGCTTCTTTCTGTGATCTGTCTTAGGCTAAATATTTGATCTGTACATGACCAAAGTGAAAAACAGTTTCCCATTAAATACGCTCATTTTACAATTTTTAGTGTGTGATTTAGTTATAAAAACGGTGTAAATCTGACAATTATTGTCAAATAAGTATATACGTATATCGTGGCGCGATATACGTTTCCGAGACTAACATGGCGGAACTGTTGAATGGGCCGCCGCCTAACCCTACTGTTAAAAGTTATAAGTGTCATCCTGACGAGAAGGTAGATGTAGTATTTTGTTTACTGTGCCAAAGTGTTTATCATATCGAGGACTTTGAACTCTTAAACAACACTAGATACTTAAGTCAAACATTAGTAGTGTGTCCAGATCATGTCAACTTAGACCTAACTGCCAATTTGAATGTGAAACTAGATGACACAGCAAGGAAAGTTATTGCTAATATCAAAATCACGGAACAAGAAAGAGCACAAAAAGAAGTTCAAACACTGGTTTCTAAAAAGCTACAAGCAGAACAACGGAACTCCCACAACACAACCATTATTGACGATACTGATAATAGGCTCTACCTTCTACAAGCAGAAAATGTATATAAAGGTAGACCAAGAACCATTTAAAACTTTTGCACAAATAACATCAGCCACTGAAACTAAACAAAAAAAAGCACAAACAATGACTATAACAAAAAAGAACAAAGATGACAAGTCTTTCAATACTTTTGACTCTGTTACTAAACTGATAGCAAAAAATAACAAAGTGCAAGTTGAAAAAATTAATGGTTTAAACAATGGGGATATTATTATCAAAAGCATGGATCAAAAAAGTGCTTTAGAAATTGAAAAAATAGTGAAAGAAAAGTTTGAAAATCAGTGTGATGTGCAGAAAGAACTTATAAAAAATCCACGCGTGAAAATAATAACTGATATAGTAGATAACTGTTTAAATTTGGAACAAAGTGAAATAGAAAATTATATCAATGACAGAAAGTTCAGTAACTATAAAACCAAGTGTCAGGTTATCCACACTTTTACTAACAAAAAAGCAGACCATGATTATTGAAGTTACATCTGAGTTGTATGCACACATAAGAAACAACAAGTACAGAATATTTGTAGGTTATCAAAACTGTAGAGTGTATGATGATCTTAACATAAAACCTTGCTTTAACTGCGGTCGTCTTGGACATAAAAAAAAAAAAAAAAAATTGACACCATATGTATCAGACGTGGAGGAAAACATTCATTACAACAGTGCAAAGAAGAATTACCCATCAAATGCATAAATTGTGTGTATGCAAATAACAAATATGGTGCTAAAAAAGATGTTTGTCATCTCATGAAATCGATTGATTACGCTGATTATCCAGTAAGACCTACTATACCGACGCACCTAGGCAAAGTAGAAATTTTACAAAAACAGGTTGAACCAGAACAACAACAACAACAAAATCTCGAGAACAAGACTAGAGGAAACAAACAACAGCCAGTAAGCAGCACAATATTAACCCGTAACCAAAGAAAAATTATTAAATAATGCATCACGAACAGGTCTTCACAGATATTGTAATAATTGAAAAAGAATATCGTAACCTGAAAACTTTCAATGAGAACTTTAAAGGGAAAATGGTAGAAAAAAAATACCTTACTATACTGCGATTACACGTAAGGGGTATAAAAATAAATTTTGGATTACTTGAAAGTTTTATTGAAAGTTTGAAGGTCAAGCCAGATTTAATAATATGCTGCGAAACGCGGAAATTAGAACATCATAAATATTTTCATATAAAAGACTATGATATTCATTACAATGATATAAAATCAATAAGTCTATTGGTGTAATCGTGTATATTAAAAAAGGATGGTCGTATAATTGTAAAATCGAAACAATAAATAACTTAAAAATATTAAATACTAACATAAAAACTAATTTAAATATTACAGTTCAAATATTTGCAATATATAGAAGTCATGACTATGGTTATGTTATGAATTCCTGAGTACCTTAGTTTTTTTTTCTTTTCTAGAGGAGGTGAGAATGCATTTACGCACTGAGTGTGGGACTCGACCTAAAAAACGGTAATACCCACTAAACTCACCTCCTCTTCCCGCCAACCCATGTCCTCGGAATCGCTTATCGCATTACTTCAAGGACATGGGGGTAAGGCCACTAAGTCGTGCTTCGACTTCCACCTTGTAGAGCCAGCTTGGCATTTCAACACTTCTCACCCAACCAAGATGCGCGCATCGTCCTCAGCAGTGCGGTGGTACCCCACAACGGGCTCGTCGGCCTTCGGCATCTTGGTTGGGTGTAATCTGCTATTGCGTCGCTCGTCCGGCTTCTTCACAGAGGCGGTCTCCCTGAACGACGCGCACCGCATTGTCCCCGGCAGATGATCGGTCCGGGGTTTGTCTTCTTTAGCGGCGCAGAGGTAGCACTGCGGCTTACTTTCGCACGCCGCAGCCCTATGGCCCTCTTTACCGCACCTCCAGCAGGCCTGGTTCCTATCCGGACCCCTGCATCCCGTCACCCGATGGCCAAAGCCCAGGCAGCGGAAACACCTGACAGACTCCGTCTTCTTCCACACACGACAGGACACCCACCCCACTTTAAGGTATCCCGTGTGGAGAAGTCTTGCCGCCAGGTCCTCTTCCATTTCGACGAAGGCCTTCAGATTACCTCTGAAGGCCTTCTTCATCATGGACACGTTCAACTCTCCCGCTGCTGCTTTTCCGAAATGTTTTCGGACCGCAGCCACCACAACTTCCTCATCCGTGATCAAGTCGAGGTCCAGGACCTCGACTTCGATGCGGGGAACGAGCTCAAGCACGTTCCCCCCATTCCCCACAGCATCCTTGATGGCCGCGGACAGCTTTGATCTGCCATCCGCGGCCGGCCCTACCTCCACAAGAACCTCTCCCCTTCGGGTCTGCCTGACACCCCTGATTTTTACACGAAGGGTGTCCGGCTTCACCTTTTGTTTGAGATTCCTGAGGATCTCCGCATAGCTTGAACCCTCGGCTGGTTTTATCAGGACCGCCTAGGGTCGGGCTGTCTTCAGCTTCTCTTTCTTCGTGGGTACGGGTGTGGAAGTGATCCCCTCCACATCCCCACCCTTCTGGGTCGAGGACGTCACAATGGTATTGCGGGTCCTCCACTTCTTCGTCTTTTGTTTTGAGGAGCCAGCCTCTACGGGACTCAAAGTGGGCTTCCTCCCTCGCTTCCGCTGATGGGGAGTGGGAGTTTCCACGGCTTCTTCATTTTGAGTCCCGCTTTAACTAGTGTCTTTTCTCGCCTTCGCCTTTTTGAGGTACTTTTTACCTACCTCCTTTCCGACGTACTTGATCGCATCCTGGTAATAACAGTCGATGGACCGCAAGGTCACTCCCAACTGCACCACAACACGCCGCGCCTTTCCTAGTCCATTCCTAATGGGCATGAACATGTTGCGTTTGGAGTTGCAGAATTTCTGCATCTCCTCCAGCACATCTTCGAGGTCATCCATGAGTTTCCGACCTTCCTCCATATTCTCGTACGCATCCATGATATCAAGCTTGGCATGAGTCTTTTGACTCAAGTCAAGCTTCTCCACAACATCCAGCTCTCCTTCCAACTCCTCACATATACTACTGTTTAAATTTGTATTGCTCTCCATTAGAATTCCCACGAGTAGCTAGGGAAGTAAAAGTCCACCCCCGCAGAGCCCCGCATGCGGGGGTCCTGAGTATCCTACTAGAACATGAGTATATGCCTTATTTTCAAGGCATTACCAAACCATCTATAAATAATCCAAACATTGGTACTTATATAGATAATATTTTCGTCAAAAGTAGTATTCCAGAAGTTAATTCTTATAAAATCAACAATATATTTACGGATCATTATCCACTCCTTTTAAAAATTAACGTAAATAATACAACACAAGCTAAAGAACAAAATGATTCAATAGCTATTAACTATAAAAAGTTACTTGACATAGCCAGTAAAAATAACTGGGAAAAAATATGATCAATGCAAGATCCAAACAACGCAACGGATACTTTGATAGAAGATATTAAGAGAATCATAGCATACTCTACAATTAGAAATAAGTATCGTAAAAATAAAAATAAAATTCGGCATAACTGGGTAAAAACTGGTATCATGATCTCTTGTGATGAAAAAGAATCTTTATATAATATGTGTAGATTAGATCTTAACAATTTGATATTAAAAAAAATATATTCTCGCTGCGCGGGCTCATTATCATTGCGCGCGGCCCGCAAGTTTGAGCGCGCCTAAGGCGCGCGACTGTTGGCTCTCGCGTTTCGCGCTCGAGAATGTATTGATCTCGCGCTTCGCACTCGATAATGTATTTACCTCGCGCTACGCGCTCGGTCTTTATATTTCTCACACATTTGTGCACAGACCTTTTGAAATAATGGTCACAGCGTCAACAACTGTAATTTCATGATTGTAAATTCTCTTTTTTTAAAGCTCCATTATATTTATTATATTTATTTCTGTACCTCGATCTGGTACTGCTTATTAAGATATTGCAAAATAATGTACAAATGTTATTTTTTATCATGACTTTAATATTTTCTTCTTACTTTGCACTAATTTTTATTCTCAGCTGCCGTGAAAATGCACCCGGTTTGAACGCGCAAATAAAAAACTGTGATTCGAACCCCTCATAAACTACAATCATAAAGTGAAACTAAACACGTTTTTTTCAATTTGACTATGAAGAGGAAGAGGGTTCTCAAAGCACCCACGGCCTTGACGATTACATTCTCATTGCGATATTCGAGCTTCGCGCTCAGCAGCTAGGCTATACAGACGATTGGTTTTGAAAAATATAACCATGTGAAAACTATTAAAAATTTTGATTGAAATTTTGTAATCTACCACAAAATTTTTTTTTCTACTTTTTGAAAGTTTTCAAAATTTTGAAAAGTATATAACTTTTCTAATTTTCATCGAAATCAAAAATTTCATTGATTTTATCAAAGGCTGACTCGAGTGGACAAATCCTTCAAAAGTTAGCGTGGCTACAACATTCAGGTAACCATACAGACAGACATACATACAGACACCAACAAAATTTTATGATTTTTGAACTCTGTGAGTGCCGGAACGTAAAGATCCGTTAAAAACCAGAGATCGAAAATTTGGACGATTACATTACACTCTCATGAATGAGAATGTAATAAGTACAGAAATTATACAAAAATTCTAAAAAAGGTAATTAAAAATGCAAAAATAATCTTTGATAAAATCAAAGTAGAACAAATTAGTAAAAAAAAATAACAGTAAATTATTATGGAAATATATTAATGAGAAAATCATTAATAAAAGTAATAAGAAAAAAGATAACATAGATTATATAAAAGTTAATAACAGAAAATATTCTGATCCCGAAAATATAGCTACACACTTTAATACCTTTTTATGTAATAGTGGACCTGAATTGGCAAATAAAATTAGTTCTCCTGAAGACAACAATTAGGAATTACCAAATCCTAACTATAAAAGCATATTTTAAACGCCAACCAGCAATGTAGAAATACATGCCACTATAATGCAGTTAAAAGATAAAACTGGCGGAGTAGATGGTATTAATGTTAAAATGTTAAAAAGCATAACACCTTACATAACAATTCCTCTTGAGTACATTTTTAATACCTGCATTGAAAATTCTATCTGGCCAGATGCACTTAAAACTGCAGAAATTGTCCCAATCTATAAAAGTGGGGATAAACGTCTGACCACTAACTATAGGCCTATATCGTTAATTTCAAGTTTATCAAAGATTCTAGAAAAAATTATTCATGGAAGACTGTACAAATTTGTAAAGGAATGTAAAATAATATCAAATAAACAATATGGATTCCAAAAGAATAGAGGTACGAATGATGCTTTATCTTTCATGAATAATTTAATATGTGATAAAATTGATAACAATGAACTAGTTATTGCAGCATTTTTATATCTGGCTCAAGCTTTCGATACTGTCAATCACGAAATTTTATCAAACAAATTGGATAACTATGGAGTCAGAGGAAAAATGTTAGATCTAATTAAAAGCTACCTAACTAATAGATATCAGTATGTTAGAATTAATAACAAAAATAGTAACAAAGATAAACTAATCACGGGTGTTCCACAAGGCACCATACTGGGGCCTTTGCTTTTTATTTTTTACATTAATAATCTATTACACACCTCACAATATGGATCAATTTCATCATATGCTGAAAATAATATGAATAAATATTTAGTAACAATACAGAAATGGTTACAACTGAACCAATTATTTTTAAACCTTGCTAAAACTGTCTATATAACTTTTGGGAGTTATACACATAGTGTACGAAATGAAAAAGACATCGAAATCAACATTAATGGTTATGCGTTGAGAAGAGTTAATTCTTGTAAATACTTAGGAGTAATTATTGACAGCCAACTCAAGTGGGAAAGTCATGTTGAATATATAGTGAGCAAAACTAAATATTTAATTTTTGTTATCTCGAAACTATCTAAATTTATGCAAAATAATACATTGTTAACCATATACTTTGCATTATTTCATAGCGTAGCCACCTATGGAATAATCGCGTGGGGTGGGGCTTACAATGGTGTAATCGATACTCTTCAAAATACCCAAACTAGGATATTAAAAAGGATAAAAATGGGAAATTCTGTTAAAGATGAAATTCCGCTCAATATACGAAAATGCTTTTCTCTTGAGTCTCTCTTATATAACTATTATGAACTGAAATGTAAATTTATGCAATCTGGAAGTTCGACACGATTTAAATCAATGCCATTGCCTAAGGTTAATAAAATTTAATAGGTTAGATCCAAATCTGAAAATGTTGTCTAACAACAAATATACGATTAAAAATAAACTAAAAGAATACATAAAAGATATTGTAGAAGTACTATAAATAGCAATAAGAAAAATAATTCTTGTTAAATACGAATTCACGCAAAAGATTTATACATATATTGTTATTTTATTTGTATTTTTAGTTTTAAGTTTTTAGTTATAAGTTGCCAAACCTACGCACAGACACATCTCGTCTCTCTGTAGGATGTTTGCATTATTATTTAATGTAAATATTTTTTTGGTAAATAAATTTCAATTTCAATTTACGAAACTCAGCAAATTTGTTTTCTTGGAAACTCTTCAGCAAGCCCAACATAAGACAACATCTTTATTGTAGCAACAAAAACAGTTACTCTTTTCGGCTCCTCTTACAATTTCTGTTGAATAACTTGTAACAAAAGTAACAAAAGAAATAAAAATTTGAGAAACTCACAAAAATTTCTTTATTGAAAATTTGCTAAAAAAATTAAAATTTGCTAAAAAAATTGGAATAACACAACACTTTTGATACGTTCTGGGATTTAATTAATTCAGAAGCTTCCTCGTTTAGTATTTGATGGCCCCGAAAGGGGCCGGTGTTTTTGTTTCTTGGCTTCGTTTGATTCTATGACCTCCTCCTTGGACCGTTGTTTCTTATTCCTCGTTGGGGCTCAAGGAAGACGTAACCCTGGGTTTCTATTAGGAACTGGTCCAAATGTCTCATTCCTTTTGGCAGATTTTGTTGACTGCTGGGTGGGGTGAGGAAAGTCCTCTTTCCCTTACTCAGCAGGAATAGTTGCCATGGGTTTCCTCCTTCCATGAATTCTTAGGGCTTCTGCCCCCTCATGCGAAATAAGAACCGCTGTAATACCCAGGACCTAGCCTTCAGGTCGCCGTCCTTCGTAAGTGCTTAGTGTTGGCCGCTTCCTGCGGATTGAAATGCTGGAGATCCTTGTAGAAGTCCTCGTTGGGGCACGTTCCGGCTGACGGATGCCGAGCTTTGTGGTCCTGATAAGGAAACGGTACCGGTCCCGTAGATTCCTTCTTCCAATCACCATTGGGTCCTCTCGACGGTTTATTACCTCGGCTAGAGGCTTCCGGGTTGCTGGATTTTGCCCGTCTGGGGTAGGATCAGGGGGGTAATAGAATACTACCCGCTCGAGAGGCAAGTTGATCAGCAGAGATCTATCCTGGTCGGCCCTTATCGGAAAGAGGGTACGCCTAGCTGGGGCGAATTGTAACCGAACCGCTCGACCGGCGACTCGTGCCTTCCGTGGGCTGATGGATCCCGGTGGTAAGGGGACGAACGTAAGGTAAGGGTAAGGGGGCAAAATGTGTAACCCTCCGAATTCGTTGTCATGACAAGGAGTCTCTGTCTTGTGTTGTGTTCGTCTCCAGAAATTCCGATTTTGGGTTCCTGGTTTCCAGGAGTCTCGGTTTTGTTCTTTTTAGCTTGAAGTTCGGCTTCACGGAGTCGTCGGATGGCCCGGGCCTTCTTTTGTTTCGGGTTTAGTCCCATCCGTGGCTCAGCGTTCTAGGTGGTTTTTGATCGAGTACCGAAGTACAAGATCGAATTCCGTTCAAGATGGAGTGCAGAGACTCCCAAGAAGTTTCGGTTGGAAAATTAAAAGGATGCTACCCGAAGGTCATCACATTTAATTTCCTTCCTTGACTTCGATCGAGTACCGAAGTACAAGATCGTCTTCCGTTCAAGGTGGAGTGCAGAGACTCCCTAGAAGTTTCGGTTGGAAAACTAAAAGGATGCTACCCGAGGGTCATCACATTTAATCTCCTTCCTTGAATTCGATCGAGTACCGAAGTACAAAATCGTAATGCGTTCAAACAAAATAAAACAATTTCAAGAGATATTGCCCTGAAAAGAGCAGTTTTACATGTCCTTTAATACGTTTACTCAGTCCTAAAAAGGACTGGAGGAGCTTCAATTGGATGCTCCCTAGGCAGAGAGAGAGAGAGAGCGCGAGTTTAGCGGCTGGTGGTCCAAAAGTAAGGACGCTACTCGAAGCGTCGGAGAGCAGGGTGCGAGCGAGTCGAACTGTTCTGAGTGCCGGGTGAGGGCCAAGTGACGATTGTGGCTGGGACGCGCTTCTTTATGCACGAGACTTGTGGGTGCGCGCGACTCCCCCACTCCGCGCGAAGTTCGAGAGTTTGCCCCACTTTGTCGGTTCGGACCAATGGCATCATTGCGGGTTCTGACCCGCTACCAGCTAGCTGCTCTATTCTTTCTCTCTGCGTCACATAATTTTAAACTAACTTAAAATCTAATAATTATTGCTAATTTTATATAAAAACATTGAAATCGTTTTCTTTATTCTTATAATGTATTAATTACTCGAATTTGTATCGTCGTATAGAATTATATTGGTATTTTAAAAGGGATATTATATATATATATATATATATATATATATATATATATATATATATATACACAATCATTCAATTTATTTAATAGTTTATACAGGGTGTTTTTTTTAACTTGAGACAACGAAATATCTCAAAAAATACGCATCCTACGGAAAAAATGTCTGGAATAAAAACTTTTTATTTTCGAGGGGAAAAAAAGATTTGTTAAAATTTACCCCACCCCCACCCCGACAGGAGGCAAGGGTGGGGGTAACTTTGTTATTTCAAATGGCAACCCCAATTTTTTATCACAGATTCAGATTCTCCTTTACGAAATACGTAAGTTTTATTCGGAAAATTTGTTTCGATTCGCGATGGATGGCGCTGCAATTGCGAAAAATGAAATTGTTGACACTACTTTTAGCTCTACCCAGGAATAACGACGCGGACGTAGTAGTTGTCTATTCCCTTCGGGGTGCTTAATTTCGGTGAGTCCCCTTGCCTCTCAACATGCATCGGGGTGCTCGAACTTTTGGCAACGGGACAGTAAAAGTCGATTTTGGATATAGACATTACATATCATCGAGTATCCACTGTCTACAATCCTCGACGTCATGCCGGCCGAGCGATAACCGCGTCTGTCCGTGCTTAACGTTTATTCATTAGGAAGGTTGATTGTGTTCATTTGATTTGGGTGTGTTGGTTGCTTTCGTTTGGGTTATTGTTGTTGGTCACGTTCGTTTGAGTTGGTTTGGGTGTCGTTGTATTTCCTCATTACCTTACTTCATTACTTTTACAATGGAAATTCTATCTCAGCAACAGAAAATTGAAATGATTCTCATTTATGGAGAAAGTGGCAGGAATATCAATGATGCTCTCACGCTTTATGCTCAACGCTTTCAAGAAAGTGTTCCTTCACGCGCTTCTTTTTACCGGGTTGTCCGAAACTTCATCACTGACGGAAGTGTACAACCGAAAAAAAGGAAGCGTCAAGTAACAGTTACTGGAGTTGATAATGAAATTGCAATTTTAGCTGCAGTCACTCATGACCCTCATGTTATTACAAGCATCCCTGTGGTGAGAGGCAAGGGGACTCACCGAAATCAAGCACCCCGATGGATGGTGAGAGGCAAGGGGACTCACCGAAATTAAGCGCCCCGAAGGGAATAGACAACTACTACGTCCGCGTCGTTATTCCTGGGTAGAGCTAAAAGTAGTGTCAACAATTTCGTTTTTCGCAATTGCAGCGCCATCTATCGCGAATCGAAACAAATTTTCCGAATAAAACTTACGTATTTCGTAAAGGAGAATCTGAATCTGTGATAAAAAATTGGGGTTGCCATTTGAAATTACAATATTACCCCAACCCCTGCCTCCTGTGGGGGTGGGGGTGGGGTAAATTAAAAAAAAAAACTTTTTTTCCCCTCGAAAATGAAAAGTTTTTATTCCAGTCATTTTTTCCGTAGGGTGCGTATTTTTTGAGATATTTCGTTGTCTCAAGTTAAAAAAAACACCCTGTATATCCTAATAATTTAATCTTCAAATTACGTGTATTCAAAATGAAGTTTGGAATTTCAACCTGTAAAGTGGACGACTATTAATTAATAAGAAGGTAATTAGAAAACAGATATCTGTATGTGCATGCATTCACACACTCATATCTGTATTATATTATAATCGTATGGAAATTGTTTGAATTAAAAACAATTATTTAGAGGAGAACCACTGCACAGATTGAGACTCTGACGGGACGCCTAACCCATGGAAAATTTCCAAGCGCGTGTAGCGTCGCTTGTCACGTACACCGAACGTGAGTCATGGGCCTAGCGGTGTAGCCAGCCAGGTGGTTCGCACGTGCAAGCTCGTGAAGGCGAGAGCTGAGAAACTCGAGCTTAGTGAGCTGATGCTTGAATGAAAATCCCGAGCAGTGGCTTCCAAAACTCAGAGTTTCTCAATTCTCCCTTTCATTTACATTTAACCCTAATATTCGTATTTTTCATATTTTCGTACTCTGTGAATTTTTTTTTAAATGATAAAAATTGTTTTCTGCATATAGTTGCATTAATTTGCAACAATAAAAATGATTTAAAAATTCCCTTAATGTCTGTGGTACACTAAGTCGAGCACTGAGGGTTAAGGACGTATCAATTCCCCCCCTTCCCGCAACTGCATTTCAGTCAAATCAGTTCAGTTATCGTCGGACTACGCGATTGTTTGGGTCGAGTGCTTTGGGGGGAAAAGAGTGTGTGCGCGTGACATGTGGGAAGAAGCAAGGCTCGTCGAGGTGAGAGTTGCGAATCCAGATCGTTGAAACAGTTATTTGTGAGTATCACAAGTAACTGTTCCTAAGATTCGGAATTCTCAGCTCTCCCTTTTTATATATTGAAGATGTATATCACTTTTTATAACAACAAAAGTCACACTTTTCGATTCATCGCAATATTTCTAATTCATACTTTGAAATAATTTGACATGCCCTTAAAAGTTCATAAATTAGTTCTTAACATTTGATGACGTTGAAAGAAATAAGTTTGTACGTCGACAAATAGTCCAATAATGCATTTCTTAATTATATTTGTTTGAACAATCATTTCTGGTTAATGAGCTACTAAGTATGATAACCAGATGTTATTGCTGATCAATTTTTGGTCGATTTCTTACGATAAACTTGATGTATTCCATTGTAAATACCTGATGTAGTTAATTTTTCATCATAGGCCTTTTAAAATTAAAGGTGAAAAAACCATCGACCACTGATATTTAGTGATTTTGAATTCTCTTTTGTTGAAGCTCCTTCGGCTTTAACGAGCACATTCTCATCACGTGTCTTGCCATTTAAAAACAATTTTGTTATTTTATTGTATTTTGTGTCTTCTTTCCAATAATTTAATTTGTTTATTTGTAATTTTATTTTTCACAATTGAAAAAAACTACGCATCCTATCAAAAAATGATTGAATATAAATTGCGGCTCTTTTTTGGGATGAGCAACTTTTGTCTTTTTATTTTTTTCGCATCTTGTTTCGTCCATAAAATTTTTTTTTTTTTCATATTTTTATTGTTGTTTTTTACGAATAAAACAAAAAAAAACGCGTGCCATCAAAAAGTGATTGATAACATTGTAAATCTTTTCTGTTTGCACAATTTTCGTTCTTTCATTATTTCTTGTTTCTTGCATAGTTTGACCGCAAAATAGAATTTTTTATTTTTCATTATTTTTTGTGAAATCAAAATTTAAATTTTCGATTTTTCAAGAAAATTCAAAAAGTAGTTATGGTAATCTTGTAGAGCTTCGGAAAAGTAACGTTTTTCTTTTCCGGGATTTGTTCATATCGTGCGTTGTTTGGCTTAAAATTCTCGTTGTTTTTTAATTTGATAAATGCGTAACTCTGGTAATTTTTTTTCTCTGAAAAAGTCATTCAAATAAATTATTCGTCTTTTCAGCAGTACAAATAACCGTAGATAAAATTTTCAACTCTTAAAAAAAGTGGTCTCAAAATTTGTGCAAACGCTGTAACTTTTTGAACTTTCATCTAAAATAGCTGACTAACAAACTGGTTCTTCCTTTGTATACCCCTATAAAGTCTTGCCGTTTTACACTGAGAAAACGATTATATTTTTGAGGTAATAGTTTTGTTATTTTTTGTGCAGTAAAATATTTTTGTTGTTTAAAAAAATGTTAGTAGCCGAAAATAGTTTTGCTAATTTCATGCAAAAAAGTAGGGTTTTGCGTACGTTGAGATGTTTTGTTAGTTTTGTTGGCGATACCACGCTGAAACCACCAGTTCTCGTAAGATCGCTGAAGTTAAGCAGTGTTGGGCGCGGTTAGTACTTGGATGGGTGAACGTTCGGGAATACTGCGTGCTGTTGGCATGCCGTGGGTGTGGTGGGCCCACACTGGTAGTAGATATCCACCTAGAAACACTACCCGAATTGGGTAGTGAGGCAATGAATTTTCAAGTTCGAACTGCTATCAATTTTTTTTTTTTTGTTTTTTTTGTTTTTTTTTTTTTTGTTAAAAGTTATGTTACAGAAATTCTACAAGGAATCGATTAGAAGAACTTTTTTGTTTGGTAAAGGTGTTATCTTATGTTGAGAAAGAAGTTTTAAGAAAGACCGTTTTTTTGGTCAGCATGTGTTGATTTTTTGTTAGATTTGTTGCACAGAAATTATGAGAGGAACCGAAAAGATTAACTTTTTTGTTGGTAAAAGTGTTATGCTAGGCTTGCTTACAAATTTTCAAGAAAGCAAGTTTTCTGGGCTTCGCGAATGTTCAGGTTATTAGAAATTATGTTACAAGTTATGTAACACAAATTCTGAGTGAATTTGAAAAGGGTGACCTTTATGATCTCAAATAACACTATACCATCATTTGAAGCATACAAAGAATAGACGTAGAATACAAACCCTTCATAGAAAAGACGTGACTCACGAGTGAAATAGTCAAACGTAGCAACAGATTTCTATATAAAAAAGACGTATCACCAGTTTTTAGTTGGTAAAGGTTCAGTTATTTTCTCAACTAGATCGCTCTTCTACTTGATTTTGTGATCTATTGTGATGGGGTAATCACTAGCTGGTGCAAACGTAACAGTGTCTGGGGTGACCTGGGGGGAATCGGGAGGTAACGGAGATGGTGTAGTCCGTAAATGAGACGGAGCGTTATCCAGTGGGAGGTGTAGGTGTAGGTAGCCGTAATAGTACAGGAGGTACCGACGTCGTCTTGGCTGTGGATGAACTCGATTTCGTAATTGATAGTGGAGGGGGACTCTGTAGGCATAAGGGTCCAAAGCAACTGGGGGTAATATGGTTGACTGTTCGTTCGGGGTACTCATTATCGGGGAGTAATCCGGAGATATCCACGTAAGTGATTGTTGGTAGTCGTCTTACGGGACTACCAAGCCTTGTTGTAGAGGTAGGGATCGATTTCTGAGGGCAGAGGATCCACGAAGGACTGCCGGGGTTGAGATCCAGGTGAGATGAATCTGCGTTGCGAGGATCAGGGCGCTTTTCGGGGGAGGTTCTAGGCGAGAGACTTGCAAAGTGAGTGCGGCTTTGTCGGGTGGTGTCGCCCGCTTGCGGTGGCGTGTGGATTGCACGGTCGTTCCTGGCTTGTGTTGACACTCTGGACTGGCTGTGAGAAAGAGACAGGAGTTTGTATTCGAGCAGTGGGTTAGGTTCCGTGGTGATACGGGGTTTCCAAGGGGATATTGTGTTTCTCGACGATGACATCGAATTTCGTCGGTACGGGAGCGACTCTTTCCGTAGCGTCGATGGATTTTTCCTGGGTGACAGGGATCTTTGGGTACACGGGAGTGACACTCTCCGTGATGAAGTTCGGTTTCTCCGTGTCGCTGAATTGTCCTTGCGATACGGGAGTGATCCTCTTCGTAACGGGAAGTGGTTGCGCCGCTGCTGTGAAGGCGGCTTGCTAAGGTTAGGAGGTGGGGCTCCAAGCGTTAAGAAGACGAGTTAAAGTAAAACTTGCGTTTATTTAAACTGTGTCGAAGTTTACATATTGGGGACTCGGAGACAAGTGTCTTTGGCTTTCGAAACGCGCTATAATTAACGGCTAGCTCGGCCAGCTGTGCGCCACTCACGGTGCAAGTGATTGGGGCATTGGCGCGCGGTCGCAGTGCAAAAGTTAATAAGCTAGGATCTTCTTGGCGATGCTGCTGGATGCGGATTTCTTGCGATTTAAGCGCTTTCACCGAGCAAAAGTCTACGAGCGTGAACGATGGCCGAAGCCGCGCTTGCGCTTTCGGTTGTCAGAGGGACCTTAACTTTTCGACTGAGTGCCGCGACTCAATTTATTCTAAGTCGAATGACAGTTGGGGTTAGGACGCCCAGGCGACGAAAGAACGAATCATGGATGTTTGCCAAATATTATTCATGGTTATAAATATGATTTATAACCATAATTATTATTTATATATTTTTTTATTTATTTCTTATATCATTATAAATATTATTTATAACCATAAATATAATTTTGTACACATGAACATATAGAACCGATCCATAGAATTGCATTAAATTACATGATCGTCCTAGTTTACCTTTTCTTCTGTATCCAGAATGTCTTTTGTCGTTTTTTGACGCCGACTTCGGATACAAAAATGCTCTTTCATGTTAAGTTTTTGAGTAAGAGTGTGGTAGAATCTGTTGAACTAGAACCTTAAAAAATTCTCAAATCAAAGCTTGTACCTTCAGATTCATAGGTTTATGCTATTTTTAAAAATGATTGAAATAGCCTTTTATGGGACAATTTTGGACGCCCAAGGCATTTTCTCAAATTTTCCTATTAGTTTTTCTATAGAAAATAGTGCTCCAAACTTGACATTGGTTAAAGTGTGTACAGAATTCCTTACCACGACAAAATTGTTATATCACTGAATTTATGGTTGTTTACGCAGGAGACTTTAGGCTTGCAAATGGTTGTTTATTTATTACGCTTGCATTTTTTTGACAGCACTAAAAGTTCCAAAGCCACCTGACTCGAAGTCTCACGTCGATAGTACTTACGCTACCGAGGCTACGATTGACTTCTTGTTTTCATTAGCCGTATCATCAGTTATACTTTGCACCCAAACAAGAAATATAAGTAATAGTGATCTTAAGTTTTTTTCATCCATCTGTTCCTGGTTCGAACCCAGGCTGAGGTATATTTTTTCCCGTTTTCTAAAAATGAGAACAGATGGACGACAGAAATGTAAGATTTCTATTATTGAAGTGAAACTTCTTTTCGGACGGGAGTGAATTGAAAAAAATGACCGAACGCACGAACGGAAGTCTGTCTCTCTCTAACTGCAGTCTCTGTCTCTCCCTTATAATTATACTTCCTAATTTCTATACCACTCTTTAATCGCGTCTCCCCTTTGTGCGGCGATTCGCAATTGCTCTGAAAACTCCTCTTCGATACCACCACTATTCCCACCCTGAACATAAGCAAAGCATGTATATGCTCGCTCTATCTCCCTTCCCCTCTCTACACTCTCTTACTATGAGATCTCTCCACTACTCCACCACTAAGCAAGCTCCTTTGCACTTATGCAAACTTATGAAACGTAAAGTTTCAATTCTGCTTGTGGTCCCACTGCCACACACACATTTTTTTATTTCCATTTCAAAAAACAAATAATTTAAATTAAGTTTAAATAATAATAATAATATCTTTGATTTAGCAATAAAACCTGGGCACCATCCTGTAAAACGAAGGGGAGTTACGAGTGTAACCAAATGTCACAAATGCAATGGCACTGGAATCATTTTCATCGGTAAGTTTAAAACAAATTTTATTCATAAGAAACAAAACGTAGATACGAATTGATTTATCCTGATCTTCACTTCGAAAAATTGATATTTTGTAGGTATCTAGAAATAATCTCTTTTTGGAAAACGAATTTAAAACAGTGCCTGCTTACAGGTTATTAGTATTACATATCGACGTCAACATTCAATAGGTGTTCAATAGTTCCTGATTCTACTGTTACAAAGAGGAAGTCCCTAATACAATTTTCAAAAATTAGAGTGTTGTTATTAGGGAGTCACTCTTTAAAGTGTCGCCCACAATCATAAAATGTTAAATTAAATGGACAGCCGACAGTTTAGTTAGTGAGCCCGTAGTAGGTACACTTTATGTTTGGAAAACTGTATTAGGGACTTTTTCTTTGGGACCTTCGACTTATATAAGTAAAGTAGAACAATTGAAGCTAGTGTTGGTAGATCCTACGTCATTTCATCACACTACTTTTCGTCACTGAATTATATTCTGCTGTTACTGGGCAAATCCCTTTCTTTATTAATGAGATATAATCCCCACAAATATTTTTTAAAAATTCAAAAATTGACGAAAATACGGAACTTTGAAATGGTTGTATTTTTTTTTTTTTAATTCAATATCGGCTCAAATTGACTTGATGAGAAGCCTCATCTTCAAACTTATATATTTTTCCCCCTTTCGCATAATACTGTAAGAGCTATAAGGTTATTAGATTTTCACATTTACCGCCATAACAAGTTCGGCAATTGACCGAACATTGTCGATCATTATTGAGCCAGACAGGATGCGAGAGAAGAGAGTCTGGTAGAGTTTTCCCAACCGCGAAAGCGGTTGGGAAATTAAAAATTAAATAATTAAAAATTAAAACTAAAATAAAATTAAATTAAAATTAAAAATTAAATTAAATTAAAAATTAAATAAAGTTCTTTTTCTTCTAAATTCATTGTCGAGTCAAACTTAATCAAAATCCTTGGTCCTCGAATAGTACCTTTTAGACTATTATCCGCCATCCCTTACAGATCAGAAGTGAGATTTAACCGGAAAATTAGATCTAACGCGATTGAACGTGACTTTGTTCGAATCGAAAATGGCTGACGGAAATTCGAGAACAAAGGACAAGTGATGCCTTCAGATTTTTGTGGTTTTCAGTGTGTTCCGACTTTTTTTGTGCGCGAGTTAGGTTTAGTGTTGAAAGTGTATAGTAAAAATGGCTCCCAGAAAATGCCTGCAGGATTACACCGAGGATGAACTTAAAAATAACTTGAAAATGATGAACGAGAGTACGGTGGGAAACAAAGCAGAGTTAATGGCTCGAATTTACGAAAAAGATGTCAGTGGAGCGTGGAGAGATGACTGGTAATAGGTCGGAGAATTCAGAATCTAACTTGGGTGAAAAGGATTTGGAATCATTGACGACGGAGTGTAGTTCTTTAACGCGAAAACTGGAGGCAGCTAGGCTAGAAATTGAACTATCAAAAAGTAATACTCTAAGGGAAGCTGAAGCAAGAGAGCGCGAAAGAAATTTGAAAGCTATTAAATTTGAGTGCGAACGGTTAGCGCAGCAATTGCAAGAAGCAAGAATGGAGTTGGTTGGGCTACGGAACGAAGAACTTGAACCGGCACGTAGGAATGTTGAAAATGTGGCCAGAAAAGAATTGGCAAGAATTGAAGCTCAACGCCTGGATCACGAACGACGTAAAATTGAGTTGCAAAGGTAAGCAGTGGCTAGAGAGGACATGGGGTGGTCACGCTCAAAATTACTATTTCTGCCATCGGTGAGTTGTTGGGTGTATTCGATGGTACGAGTGGAAATTTTTACAGCTGGAAACGTCAAGTTAGACTCTTGAAGGATTTCTACAAATTGGATGATATAGTGAGAATACTAATTGGTTCGAAGCTGAAAGGGAAGGCATTAACCTGGTTCCACTCTCGACCGCATCATGTCAGCATGTCAGCAGACAATCTCCTGGTTGAAATTAAAAAGATGTTTCATCGTCGTCCGAGCAGAGTACATTTGCGCAAGAAATTTGAAGACAGAGGTTGTAAAAAGTGTGAGATGATTAGTGAACATGTGCCCGACATAACCATTTTGGCAAATAAAGTGCCAACTGACGACAGTGAACGAATTGATTATATTGTTGATAGTATTCCAGATGTGTATTTTGCACGATTGAGCACGTATGTATACCGCCCTGGCCAAGAACGGGGTAGGCAGAGATGGAGGAGTTGAATGATGAGGAAGGAGATAGAGAAGCAGATAAGGAAGTTGAAAAGGTCAAAAGCAGCAGGGCTGGATGGGGTAGAGAACGAAGCATGGCTGTTTAGTACACAAGAGGTTAGGGAGAGGCTGAAGGAGGTAGTGAAGAAAGTATGTAGGGGCGAGGGATTCCCAGGAGGGCGGAGGGAAGGGTTAATAGTGCCAGTGTATAAGAAAGGGGATAGAGATAGGCAGGAAAATTATATAGGGATTACGCTAATGAATACGGCGTATAAAGTATACGCGATGGTGGTGGCAGAGAGACTGCGGAAGGATGTCGAGGGGAAAGGAATATTGCCGGAGACGCAGGCGGGATTTAGGGCGGGTAGGAGAACTATCGACAATATTTACGTGCTGCAGCACGTGGTGGATAGAGAATTAGCGAAGAAGGGGACGAGAGTGTACGCGTTTTTTGTGGATCTCATAGGCGCGTTTCCGTCGGTGAATAGGGGGAGGTTGTGGGAGGCGATGGAGGATAGGGGAGTAGAGGGAGGCCTAATTGAAAGGGTGAGGGAGATATATGAAGAGACCAAAGGCAAGGTAAGAGGAGGGGAGGGGATTTCGGAGGGATTCTGGATGGATAGGGGGTTAAGGCAAGGGTGTCCACTTAGCCCAACGCTTTTTGCGATTTTAATTGCGGATATGGAAACTAAGCTGGAGGCCGGGGTGGTAGAAGGAGTCAGGATAGGAGGGGTTAGAATTTGGTCACTAGCTTATGCAGATGACATAGTGTTGCTGGCAAGCAGCGAGGAGGCCTTGAAGGAGATGATGAAGAGGTTGAGAAGATACCTGGATAAAAAGGGGTTAGAATTGAATGCGGAAAAGTCCAAGGTTATGGTGTTCAGAAAAGGAGGGGGAAGAGATAAGGAAAGGGAGTGGAAGTGGAAGGGAAAGGAGGTGCAGGAGGTGAAAGAGTGTGCGTACCTGGGCTTCGTGTTTCGAAGGAATGGGGGAGTGGATGGTCACATAAAAGAGAGAGTGAGGAGGGCAAATGTGGTGATGAGACAGGTGTGGGGGTTGGGAAAGAAGTTATTCGAAGATTATTTTGGAAGGAGAATTAAATTGTTTTATGCACTAGTGATGAGTGTGCTATTGTATGGGGTAGAGGTGTGGGGGTGGAAGAAAAGTGAAGAGGTAAATAGAACGCAGGAGAGGTATGTGAAGTGGACCCTGGGGTTGGCAAGGAACACGCCTAATTATATTGTCAGGAGGGAGACGGGGAGAACGAGTGTAGGAATTCTAGCAGGGAGCCGGGCGTGTAAATATGAGGAGAAATTTTTGGAAGAGGGGGGAAGTAGGCTGGTTAGGGAGTGCTGGTGGGAGAAGGAGAACAGGGGAGGGGGTGGGAAGATGGAGGCTGAGAGGGAAAGGTACTTTAGAACGAATGGACTGCAGATGGATGAAGTGAGAAGGATGCACGAGCAAGGAAGGAAGGTTTATGACTTGGTTAAGCAAAACGGCATGGAGAGAGAGAAGACAGAAGGGGAAGAGAGAATAAGAGATTCAAGATTTAGCGGGAACTATGTGTGGATTATGCCAAGGGCAAGAGCACAATATTTATGTGAGAAAGGAGAGAAAGGAAGTCAGGAGCTTATAGCGAGGATGAGGTGTGGGTGTATGGAGGTTTTCAATAGGTTCTGGCTCTCTCGGGAGAAGAGGATGTGTGAACTGTGTGGAAAGGGGGATGCAAGAATGGAGCTCTGGATGGAGGACTACGTGGAGGTGGAAAGAAGTGAGATAAGCATGGAGGCATTGTTGCATGAAAAGGGGGAAAAAAGGGCAGTAGTATGGGTGAAGGGAGTGTTGGGTAAGATGGAGATGAAGAGAAGGAAGGAGGAAGAGGAGTGGAGAAGGAAAGATTGTAAATAGGAGAGAAAGTAGATATAAGTAAGATGTAAATATTGTAAATAGTAGATAAGTAATAGGTATTAGCTGCGAAACCAGAGGTTGGCAAGCGAGGCAATGCGAAAAAGTAGGGACATGCGAGCGAGGCGAAGCGAGGAAGGCAAGGCGATAAGAGCGTGCGGCTTAGAGATAAGGAATGGATGGATGTTAGTTTTTAAGGGTTAGTTTTAAGAAAATTCTGTAAAAATGGATGTGTAAGCAAGTCAATTTTTTAAGGCCAGCAGGCTGAAAAATAAACGTTCATCTATCTATAAAGGAATTTTTAGATAGTAATGTAAATTGCCGGGCTAGGGATTTAGTCCAAATGCGAGCTGAAGCGAAGAAACATATCTAAAAGTCACAAGATTATAATAAAGAGTATACTGATACGAAGCAAAAAAATCATCGTTGAAGCAACAAAAACTTATATTCGTACGAGGACGGACGTTAAGTCAGAACGCCGAATCTATAAGAGATAGATTTAGGGTTAGTATATTATTGAATTTACTGTCATAACAAGTTCGGCTACTGCCAGAACATTGTCAATAATTATCGAGTGAGACAGGATGCGGGAGAAGAGCAGTCTTGCCAACCGCGAAAGCAAACGCCTCGTTACCTTTTATACTCATATTTTAATTAAAATCCTTGGTCCTAGAATAATACCTTTTAGACTATTAACCGCCACCCTTACAGTACCAAATTTTACTAAAAATGTTTTTGACAGCCCTTTTCACGATCTTTCAGCTGGTTATAATCAATCTTGAAAAAAGTCCAAAGTCCAAAATGAAAAATAAGTTGGTCTTTTTTTCAAATTTAGACTCATTTAATTTTTTTTTATATAGTCCAGTTAAAAAGTTGAGATTTTTTTCTGTAAAATAGCCCAATTCCAAGATGGCTTTTTTTCTACGCATTCAATACATACAGATTCAATAGATTTAATTTTTAAAGCATATTCTCAATTAATTTTACGCCAACTGTAAAGCAGGCATTGTAGCTTGTAACTTGTAACTTACCAATGACATTCTTGACCCTGTAAATGCAGAGAGCAAATACAATAACATCGTATGGCACTATCTAATGCAAGAAATTAGCATGAGAGTGTTCCACGAGGTTCCCCCACGTGAAGACAGCGTACGATCACGCGAAATCACTTCTCGGCGGAGCATCCGGTTACTCATCGTTCAATTACTCGAGAGCAAAAGAAAAGGCTATCCTAGAATTGGATAGGAAAAAATCTCAGTTTTTAACTACACTGTTAAAAAAATCAAGTTAGTCCGAATTTGAGAAAAAATTTAATTTATTTTTTATTTTCAAAAGTGGAGCACCCAAAGAGGGTTCGGAGCAGTATTATTATTTAGGATAGTTGAAAACTCGAAAATTAACCTGTTGACGGTTCCCTTGACGCGATATTTTCGAAGGTTCATACATACATTTTAAGTACATGGATTTTCCCTAAATCTTATAATATTGCAGTTCAATTATTATAATTATTTTTATTTTAATATTTCAAACAGGAAAAGCTTGATATATGTGTATAGAATTCTTTATCGAATTTCAAAGAATTTATTCGAGAAAATAGAGTCGCTTCATGAAATTTCAAATATTTGAGGGGTTTTCTTCTTTCAGTTGAGGTACTCGAAGAAATTTTCAATAGATTTTTATGGGTTGAAAGAAATTACAAAAAAAAAAAATTCTGGAAAATGCTGACATGTTAGGGTTTTTTTGACAGATTCCAAGGATTAATTCAATTGTTCTTCACTAAATTTTATAATAATATTTTTATCTGTTTTCAAAGAATTTGCTCACAATAAATCAAGCACTTCACAGTATTTCAGAGATTTTTTTACATATTCCAGATTATTTCCGAAAAATCTTTTTAAAGCCCTCAAAATTCCAAACGTTTAGCTTAAAAATGCGACATTATTGTAAAGTAACTCCTTGACGCGCTATTTCAAAGATTCTTAAAGACATTTAATATACATGGATTTTTCTCTAAACCCTATAATTTTTCAATTAAATTATTTTTTATCGAATTTCAAAGAATTTATTCCAGAAAATAGAGTTGCTTCATGAAATTTCAAATATTTCAAGGGGTTTCCTCTATTAATTGAGGTATTCGAAGGAATTTTCAATTCATTTTAATGGTTTTAAAGAAATTAAAAAAATAAAAAATATTCCGAACTTTTAACTTCAAAATGCGACGTGATTGTAAAGTAACTCCTTGACGCGCTATTTCAAAGATTCTCAAGGAAATTTTAAATACATGGATTTGTCTCTAAAACCTATAAGAACTACTGACATTACAACTGGGCTCTCCACCATAAGACGTATGGCATGATTTCGACTCCAGGGTGGCCACCAAACCGGGAGAACCGGGAGAAAACCGGGAAAAAGCCGGGAAAAAGCCGGGAGAGAAGTATTACACCGGGAGATTTCCCGCATTTCATAAGTCGCGCGTTTCGTAGCGCTGTGTGTCCCAACAACCAATCGCGAAATCGCGTAATTACTTGGGATTGATTGACCGCCCATATTACGTCGCATATGCGTGCGTACTAGTTCGCATTCTATACTGTTCTGGAGGTTCTGTACTCTCATGTAGTGTTGAAGTTGAAACAATCTGTGATTTAACTAAACTTGTTTCGATAATTTCATGTTTCCTTAAAACATATCTAATATGTATATAATAAAACATCTTTGCATTTTCCTTTATTAGGTATTAAATTTTTCTTATCCTGTGTATTATATGATTGAAAGTCAATGCATTTCTTGTAAATCGGTTTGCCGATGCTCATCGATTTCCGAAATTGATCATATGTGAAAAAACTGCACGTTTCGCAACAACAGTATTTTTTTTAACCGGGAGAAATCACGAATTTGTACCGGGAGACCCGGGAGAAAACCGGGAGAGGAAAATGAAAAAAATAATGGCCACCCTGGACTCGCAAAGTAAATTTCGCGCATAAAGGTGGTAGTTCGGTGTACAATTCAAACAATGAATAATACAAAGAATAAAATAGCCTCGGAATGGACTGAAACTTTGATTGACGATATGCATACACACGGCAAACGTAAAGGTCGAGTTTCAAGCGATGAATGGAAACTGGGTGTTTGGAATGATAGGGGAGTAAACTATCTTAAGGTAAGGGAACTACGAGAAACTGTGCACGTAAGGAAACTAGATATTTTGTGTGTATCTGAGACGAAGAAAAAGGGTTGCGAAAGTATAAATATAGAAGATGGGATATTGAAAGGCGGTTTTGAAATATGGTCAGGAGTAGGTAGTGAATCACATGGTAGTCAAGGGGTTGGTTTAATTATGAATGAAAAAGCAAGACAGCATCTCAAAGATCATGATTTTGTATCTCCCAGATTGTTGTGGGCCAGAATGAAGGTAGGAATCAGAAGATTATTTATCATAGCGTGCTACGCCCCAGTTGATAGTGATCCGAGATAAGTTGAAGACGCCTTCTGGGACACTTTAAATGATACAATAAGTACTTGCGATCATGTACAGATCAAATATTTAGCTTAATACAGATCACAGAAAAAAGTTTGAGAGTAGGAAAGAAAGTTTTCTGTGCATTTGTTGACCTAGAAAAAGCATTTGACAAGGTAAATAAAAGTAAACTTTGGGAAGACTTTAAAGATTATGGAATCAATGGATGGCTCCTACAAGGAATAAAAACAATATATACAGGTAGTAAAGCGAGTGTAAGGGTTAATGGTAAACTGAGTGACTGGTTCGATATTATGCAAGGCGTGAAACAAGGATGCGTTATGTCCTCATGGCTATTTATCATATTTATTGACAAGTGTCTAAGAATGGCCCTCTTCGACGAAGAAGGTGTAGATCTCGAGACAGTAAGGATACGTTGGTTAGCTTTGGCAGATGACCAGGTTGTTATAGCAGAATCAATCGAAGACTTGCAAAGAATGTTGAGCAAAATGAATACAATGATGAGAGATTAGAACAAGTTGATAAGTACGTATATCTGTGTAGCCTTTTCGCTATCGACGGAAAAATAGATGGGGAGTTAGATAGGCGTAGAAATGAGGATGAGAAGGTTATCGGTAGAGCAGGGTCCATTCTCAAAAGTAAAAACATATCAAAAAAAGCTAAAATGGCCATACATAATTACATATTTGTACCGACTGCACTACACGGTAGCGAGACATGGACCTGTCAAGGAAAGGTCAAGATTAAAATTAACGCGATTGGCATGAAATCTCTCGTACAATATGCGGGAAAACACTGATGGACAAAGTCCGAAACGAGATAATACTCCAAGAATGTGCTATAGGAGAGACACTAGTTGACACATGGGAAAGAAATTATTCAAGATGGTTCGGACATGTTCAGAGAATAAAAGATGAACGACTGACCAAACAAGTGCATAAAGGTTAAGTAAATGGCAAAATGCCCAGAAGTAGACCGCCGAACGAATGGTTAGAATCTGTGAATGAGACATTAATCCGAAGAGACATTAGAAGCCATAGAAACACGAGAGCTTGCATGAAAAAATGCATGAACGTGAAGGAAGCTAGAGAAGTATGCCAGGACAGAAAAGTGTGGCGACAAATAGTTTAGAAACAGAGTGACAGTATAGTGAATGACGCCTGAAACAAAAACGTTGTATACTAATGGACCCAAGTGGGGAATCACACATAACAATTTCGTGAGGCTCTTCACTTGGGGTGATCGCTAGAGAGATTGATCAGCAACCTGGGTCGGAGCAGTGTTGCGGAACGAACGTGTCATTTAAATAATTAACACGAGAATTCTAGATCAATCTAAAAAATCTATACCCTCTACCTCACATTACACCTTTTCTCACCGCGCAATTCATGCCTACCCCGAAAGGGAAATGGCTTAGTGATTTGATTCTTTGATGTCAGTTTTGTTTCGAAACCCTATATTCTGCTTGCGCATTCGTCATAATTCAGGAGTATACACACTGGAGAACCCGTCGGTAGGGATCCGACAGTCACACTGGAGAGCCCTATATGAATCCAAAATTCACTCTGGAGAGCCCGTTTATAGGGTTCCAAAATTCTTCCTAGAGAGTCCGTTGATAGGGATCCAACATTCATACTGGAGAGTCCGTTTATAGGAATCCGAACATTCATCCTGAAGTGCCCTATAGGGATCCAACATTCATACTGGAGAGCCCATTTATATGGATCCATCGTTATTACAAACGCTAATTCCAATGCGAACGACTGAGACCAACAATTCAAAATTTTATTTACATTAAACGGCGAAAGACAAACACAACTTCACACACGAACACGGACATACACATACACAAAAGAGGTCAACAATTTAAACCAAATAATTAAAAATATATTTAACACAGTCATCTGCCGTATACGCGGGATGGCAACAGAAGGCGATTTTAGCCGCTATAATTGTTCATGCCCAGAAAGCTCCAGACGATGCGGCACGTGTTCAGCAATACTGCCTTCTGAATTAGACGTAGCGAATTTCGAGCTCCCAGTTCATCCCAGGCAACCGTACAACTCTGTCCTTTTCTAGACGAAGCCACGTCGTCTCCAGCTGACGTGATCTATGAGTACCTCAGATGCTCGACCATTATCTGGCCATTTTCTCGCGCCTAGGATGCTCACAATAATTTTGAGTCTCGTTTTTGCCCGAAAAAACTTGTTTTCTAGGGAATTTTCCGCGTCTAGGGTGAAACCCTGATTTGCTAGAAGAAGACTAATATCAAATTCATATTCAGCACACCAAAATACATAAAGATATCATGTCTGACATTTTTTCGGACGATTTCAATACCAAGGATAATTTCATACCCAAAACAGCTAATGTTCTAAGAAATTTGCATCGGCTAGGAGGAAATTCTGAAGTGCTTCAGGGAAACTAATCTCAGATTCGTATTCAGTGCACCGAAATGCATAAAGATATTATGCTCTGACCTGTATCCAAATAATTTTATATCAAGCGATGGACCGGCGGAATCTCAATACATTTGGGTGGACGGATCGACTCAATGACGACCTGCTAGAGTGCTACGATAGCAGTATGGCCCCCGAGCGAGAAGGTTACATGGCACGACTGCAGGTTCTGTGGTGCGAGAGACACCCAGAACTCTCGCACTTTTCGCGTCAACGTCTGCGAAGCCATGCCGAACAACTCCGAAAAAGGGGCCATGTAAGCAGTGCGCCTACTCCACCGCAGCCAAAACAAGCCGGCATCAGAGAAAGAGAGGCGACATTGAGACCAACCGCGAACAGGCATATCCAATAGACGGAGAATGATGCTTCAGGACTCGGAGAAACATCAACATTCAGATTTCTCCCAAGCCCAAAGATCTGACTGAACTGGATGATGTGCTTCGTGGAGATTTTACCGAAGAATCCGACCTCTGGATTATTATTTGTGGTGTGTACAATGCAGCGAGAACTTTGGCAGATGCAGACTGTGAAACAAAACCAACGGTTGATCATAAGACCAAAAGACGAATACATCAAGTCAGCACAAAGATAAGCTGGGCAAGACAGTTCGCGTCCCGCATTCAGTGTGTGATTGACTACATAACATCTAGCAGGACTTTCACTGCCAAGGTTCGAAAGTTCGCGCGCGAACTGTGGATCCGTCATCACACAATCAACAAGTCGAAGCTACTGACCATCAGGCAGCATATTGTTGACAGAATACGAGTACTATCTAACGCTAGGAGAAGTCTAGAGTGGAGGGAGAGGTGGGTCTGAGAAAATCAACCGTTTCTGTCTGACCCATCTCGCCTCTTCCAAGACCCTCCAGTTACTGTCGTCCATCCGCCCCAACCAGAGGAGGTCGAAGCGTTTTGGAGAGAAGTCTACCAGGTCCAACATCCACTTCAAGAAGCCTCAAAGAACATGAATAGCTTGAAGGAGATGTGCACTGCCCTCATAACAGTTGAGGAGGATTGCCCACCTATCACTACCGAGGAGGTGAACATCGTAATAAGAGGCATGAAGAACTATTCCGCTCGGGGTCCAGATCGTATCAAGACCTTCTGGTGGAAGAAGTTTCCTTCAACCCACCAGCATCTGGCCCGAATTTTCACCTCATATCTAAAGTCGGAAGAGCCTCTTCCGGAATGGTTGGTGGAAGGGCGCACAGTGATCCTGCCGAAGACGGGCAACTTAGCTGACCCTAAGAATTACAGGCGAATAACATGTCTGAACACACTGTATAAGATCTTTATAGCTGTCCTAAATGATGGCATTGTTCTGACAATTGGACCTGTGTCGCGAGAGCTGTATGAACAGCGCGGCTGAAAGAAAGGCGTAGCAGGATGTCGGGAGAACCTGCTCATCGATAGATGTGTTTGTAAAGACGCAGCATCCTATCAGCGATTCCTATCGATGACCATGCGCCCTCGTCTCTTTTGCCTCACATTATTGCCACAGTCTCTCGCACTCCGCCATTCCGAAGGGTACCTCTGTGACATGAAAATGGCCACATTCCGTGTCCATAAAGCGTACGGAAAATTCCAGATTCCTCTACTGTGAGAGTAGCGTGCGGGAATGTTACATTCCCGCACTTGTGCGGGAATATTCCCGCATTGAATCATTTACGAGCGCTTGTCTTTAGTTCGAGAATTAATATTCGCACGGCATGTGAAACAATTACGCGGCCTTGCCCGGGCAACTCAACTAACTACATTTGTTTTCATTACGTTCATAAAAAGCTGTCAAACATCCGACCATTCGATATGAATGCAGGTGTTAAACAAGTGAAATAACCTCTTAATTGAAAACGTGCTCCTTGCATATTTTGACGAACTCTCGAAAAGTCTAGCACACTCAACACTGTGGGCAGTTGGGCACGTTACTCAATGTTTTTTTTTTAGTTTCTTTTTTAGTTTAATTTAGTTTAATTAAAAAAAAAGTTTCTACTTTTTTTTTTAGTTTAATATTTGGTGGTTTTTTGTTCAGTCAGGGGGCTTCGCCCCCCGAACCCCCCAGCGGGGGCTTCGCCCCCTGCACCCCCACCAGCGCTGCGCCCTGGACCCCCCGCCCCCCACACCAACGACCTCCGTATCGTATTTCTCATTGCATTTTCATGCATTTTTTGCAAAAAATATCGTGTGTGACATGTGCTGGAAGACATTCCTCATGCGTTCGCCTCCGTCTCGTGTTACAAACTTCACACTTGTGGAATGTTCAACTTCACGCACTTGTAACACAATGTACTATTACATGGACGATCTCAAGAACTATGCTAGAAATCAAGAGAAACTACATCTAGCTCTAAAAATTGTCAAAGGGTACACTCAAGAGATTGGAATGGAGTTCGGGTTAGAGAAATGCGCCAAGGTGAATTTGAAGAAAGGAAAACTTAATGGCATCTCCGAAGACCCTGAGCTCGTCGACAAAAGTGATATACGCCACCTTAGCGCTGGAGAGACCTATACATACCTGGGCGTGCCACAGAGCCGCATTCAGGACGTGACATCTATAAAGGATACTCTCCGAAGCAGATACAAACGTCTCATCCGGCAGATTTGGTCTTCCGAACTGTCGGCTAAGAGCAAAGTATCTGCAAGGAAAATGCTGGCTGTCCCAGTAGTACTCTATTCATTTGGCGTAGTTCCATGGACGAAGGACGAGCTCAGATCCCTCGATATCGGGTCCCGAAAGGTTATGCACATGAACAAAAGCATGCGCCTCAAGTCTTCTGTTCTGCGACTTTACATCTCGCGCCGCCTAACTGGTCGCGGAATACTGAATCTTGAATGTCTTCACAACAGGATTTTTCTGGGTACAGCACATATAGTTGCAAATGGACAAGGTCTTGAATACTCACTCCTGAAGGCCCGGATTAAGAAAGCACAGGAGAAAATCTTCCGCGAAGAGCTCCTCGATTAGAGGATGCACGGCATCTTCCACAGAAATGTGGAGGATCAGTCGCTGTCGTATGAGCTAACGTATGCTTTCCTTGAATCATCCGGATTGAAGTCAGCACGGATGGTTTTATTTTGGTATGTCAAGACGGTGTCATTCCCACTCTAACATACCGTCGCTACATTTTGAGCCAAGATATTCCCGATGATTGCTGCAGAGCGTGTCATGCATACCCCGAGCATCTAGGACACATGCTATCTAGTTATCCAACTCATGCGGGAACGACCTACATCCAAAGGCACAATGCGTCACAGCCAAGGAGAAAGAAAAGAAAGAGAGGTATAAAGATCTTATAAGGGAGATGCGACGGTTATACCCGCAATATTCTGTTAAGCTAATCGTCTTAATCATCGGCGCTCTTGAAGGTGCCAAAGTTTCACTGGTTAATAGCCTGAAAAGCATCCCTGTGTGTCAACAGAATGCTGAGACACTTGCGGAGATAATGCAGAAGGCGGTCGTCCTTGGGTCGCTCCTTGTCCTCAGAGTGCACGAGACTTTTGCCGGATCATCGTATTGAATTCGTCGCAGACTGTAACCACCTATCTCACGGTCGTGAGACGTGATTACAGCTGAAATTTTACCGCGATTTCGCTGGGAGGGGGTGCAATTTTTCAGATTAGCACCAGCTCCCGGCAAAATCCTGCGGTTGTCCTTATGACAAACTTTTAACTATATATATTAGACTGACTCAAAAAAATCAGACTATTTTTATAATTTTTTCCGAAAACCCCACATAAAAACTTCCGGAAAGGTGTAAAAAGACGCCTATGAAGAGGAGAGCTCTTAATATTAATATGTAGAGGTCGCACATAGCGAATTTCTATTTCCCATTTAATTAGCATGTGACTTTTTTTTTAATTCGATGTTTCGTAACTCTTGAACTTGAACGGCTTGATGAATTGCTAAGACCATAACATGTTCTTGTAGGGAATTCGACGCGGTAGGCTGTTGGTCATTTTTTTTGAAATTTATGTTAATGCAAACGCATTTTTTTTAGGTGGCGAGTAGAAAATTCCAAATTTTGATGATTTAAAAGTTATTTGTTATTAAAAGTAGAACAATAAAAGACAAAATTTTAAACAATGTTAAACTTGATAATGTGATGATTTGAGTTCGATTATTGTGTTTTTAGAGAAAATATTAAACTATTAAATTTCCGAAAAAACTATTATGATAATTATTGATAAATTTCAAATTTTTGCCAAAAATTAAGAAAAAAAAATGATAAATTTATGAATAAATCACAACAGACCTTTTTTCTAGAGCGTCGAATTCACGACAAGAATATGTTATGGTCTCGGCAATTCATTGAGGCGTTCAAGAGTTGAAACTCTAAATCAGACATGCCCAACTCGGGGAAATTTCCTCCGAGAACACATATTCAGAGTTCCCTACTCTTTCTACTAAAGAGCGGGAGTGGTGGTAGACGCGTACGTCACAGAGGAGAGATTCTCGCAAGCGTTTACCACAACTCCCGCTCTCTAGGAGAAAGAGTAGGGAACTCGGAACATATGTTCCCGGAGGAAATTTCCCTGAGTTGGGCATACCTGCTCTAAATTTAAAAAAAAGTTTTCGAAAAAAAATTGTCGATTTTTTTGAACCAGCCGCATTATAACCAAAGGATTTCGTCCGGAGTGGGTGCTAATCTGAAAAATTGCACCCGCTCGTAGGGAAATGGCGGTGAAATTTCATCTGTAACCACGTCTCACGACCGTGACATAGATGGTACAATCTGCGGCGAGTTCAATACGATGATCCGGCAAAAGGCTCGTGCACCCTGAGGACACGGAGCGACCCAACGACGACCGCCTTCTGCATTCTCCCTGCAAGTGTCTCAGCATTTTGTTGACCACCTCCAAGAGCGCCGATGATCAGGACGATTAGCTTAACAGAATATTCCGATATAACCGTCGCAACTCCCTTATAAGGTCTTTATACCTTTCTTTCTTTTCTTTCTCCTTCACTGTGACGTTTTTGTCCGCTGGTGCCGAAAATTCGATAACGAACATGGTTCGTTTCTCGAAGTCAAGAAGAACCATGTCAGGCCTCGAGCGGAGAGGTATTTGGGCTAAGGCCGTAAGAGTGACAGAGATGGTAATAAAGTACTCTTAGTGCCGCATTGTGCCTTTGGATGTAGGTTGTTCCTGCATGAGCTGGACAACTAGATAGTATGTGTCCTAGATGCTCGGGGTGTTCATGACACGCTCTGCGGCTATCATCGGGAATATCTTGGCTCAAAATGTGGCGACGGTATGCTAGAGTGGAAATGATACCATCCTGACATGCCAAAATGAAGCCCTCTGTGCCCGACTTCAATCCGGGTGATCTAAGGAAAGCAAACGTCAGCTGATACGACATCGACTGATCTTCCACATTTCTATGGAAGATGCCGTGCATCTTCTAGTCGAGGAGCTCTTCGCGGAAGTTTTTGTACTGTGCTTTCTTAATCCTGGAGTCCAGGAGTGAGTATTCAAGATGGATAAGATTTGAAGCATTTTGCTCACCCCTGATATTGAAGTCAAGGCCGAGTGTTTCAGCAGCCTCTTCTGCTGCTTTGTAAAGAAACGCCCCTTTGCCTACTTCTTCGTGTTTTCTGACCATTTTAAGAAGAGGATCTTGTCCATTTGCGACAATGTGTGCTGTACCCAGAATAATCCTGTTGTGAAGACATTCAAGATTCAGTATTCCACGACCACCTTGACGGCGTGAGATGTGAAGTCGTGGAACAGAAGACTTAAGGTGCATGCTTTTGTTCATGTGCATAACCTTTCGGGACCCGATATCGAGGGATCTGAGCTCGTCCTTCGTCCATGGAACTACTCCAAATGCATGGAGTACTACTGGGACGGCAAGCTTTGTTCCTCGCCGACAGTTCGGAAGACCATATCTGTCGGAGGATATATATATATATTCGGTTTCGGTTTCGAATCCTTTGGAATAGAACCGAAGGGCTTATGACAAAGCCACCGAACGCGTCCTCGGGTTGTGGATAGAGGGTCCCTGTACCAAGGGTTTCTGCTGAATATGGTTACAATAATTAATAAGCAGTCGCGGACAATTGTCCAGGGATGGTCCCAAAGGAATAATCCCTAAGCGAAGGCGTAAGAAGCATGCCGTAAGCTGCATGGCACCTGGGTGAGGTGTCTTTAAGGGTGACTCTGGGATACCGGGCGACATCTCAGAGTATCAGCCTTATCCTTGCACGCGGGGCTCTACAAGGATGGACGAACCGTTTCCCTAGCTGCTCGTGGGAACAACAATGAAACCACCAAAGTGTTGTAGATGCGGTTCAAAACGATCGAACGCGCAGAGCACCCGACAATGGATCGGCAAACAATGCCGATCATCCTAGAGTTCGGGGTGCTGAAAATAATTTAGATGGAAACACGACGACGAACCGGCGAAACGCCCACATTCAGTGGACGGATCAACTTAAGAATGACGTGCTAGACTGCTACGATGCCAGTATTATCCCTGTTCGCGGAGGCTTTATGGCGCGTATGGATACTCTGTGGTGCCAGAAACACCCAGAGCTTCAATACGTTTCGCATCAGTCTTTGCGAAATCAAGCCGACTACCTCCGGAAAAATGGTTATGTACGCGGAGCGCTTCCTCAACCGCTGCTTGAACAAGCTGCAGACGAAGATGAAACGACATTAAGACCAACCGCAGAAAGCAGGCACCTTCTGGAAGATGATCGCAATTTCAGTACAAGGAGGAACATTAACATGCAAGTTCCTCTTAAGCCCCAAGATCTGGCTGAAATGGATGCCTCCCTTCGTGGAGATATCTCGCAAGAGTCCGACCTCTGGACCATCAGTTGCTCAGTTTATGGTGCTGCGAGAGCTTTGGCTGATTCGAATCGAAGGCTGAAACCGACGATGGATCAGAAGACCAGAAGACGCTTGCATCAACTGAACAGGAAAATTGGATGGGCAAGACAGAATGCGTCCCGTGTTCAATGTGTGATTGACTACATAACATCTGGTAGACCGTTCACGGAAAGGGTTCGAAAGTTCGCCCAAGAACTAAGGACCTTGAATCACACACTGAACAAGTCAAAGCTGCTGACAATCAAGCAGCATATTGTTGACAAAATAAGGCTGTTATCTGACGCAAGGAGGAGGATACAGAAGAGGGAGAGATGGAACAGGGAGAATCAACAGTTCCTTGCTGACCCATCACGCCTCTTCAGTGATCCCCCTGTTTTTGTAAAAAATCCACCCAAGCCCAAGGAGGTAGAGACTTTTTGGAGAGAGGTGTACAAGATCCCGAAAACACCATAGTTGAAAGAAGATACTGACAATATCATCCGCTTTAAAGAGTTTTGCGACAGCCTCATAAAATCTGAGGAGGAGGGCCCATCAGTCACTGCCGAAGAGGTGAAAAAAGCACTTAGAGGCACGAAGAACTTTTCCGGTGCTGGACCAGATTGTATTAAGAACTTTTGGTGGAAGAAGTTTACTTCTATACACCAACATTTGGCCCGCATATTTACCTCATATTTAAAGTCGGAGACGCCCATTCCGCAGTGGCTGGTGTTAGGACGCACTATATTCCTACCGAAAAAAGGCAACTTGTTCAGACCAGAGAATTACAGGCCTATAACTTGTTTAAACACACTGTATAAGATCCTTACAGCTGTCCTAAACAACAGGATCGTTCGACGAATTGAGCATGTATGGCGAGAGATGTACGAACAACGAGGCTCGAAAAAAGGTGTAGCCGGCTGTCGAGAGAACCTGCTAATTGACAGGTGTGTCTGTAAAGACGTTGCCGCCCATCAGCGCGTCCTGTCAATGGCCTGGATTGACTACCGGAAAGCTTTCGATTCAACCTCTCATAGACTTATCATCTGTCTGTTGGAAAGCTTGAAGGTACATCCACACATAGTGAGATGCATAGAGAGACTGATGCCTCTTTGGAAAACTAGATTTACCATCTCATCTAGGAATCATCGTCTGACGACGAACAAGGTCACCTTCCAGAGGGGCGTCTTTCAAGGGGATAGTATGAGCCCTTTGCTTTTTTGCATCACACTTCTGCCTCTATCTCTCGCACTACGAAATTCTCTTGGATACCTCTGTGGCGACACTAATCAGCGTGAGCATAAGGTCACTCATGTATTTTATATGGATGACCTGAAGATCTATGCCGCTGGTAAAAGTAAACTTCAAACTGCTATAAATATCGTCAAGAACTACACAGGAGAGATTGGGATGGATGGTTTGGACAAGTGTTTGGACAAGTTCCCAAGGACCCTGAGCTTGTGGATATAAGTGTTATTAGACATCTTAACACTGGAGAGACCTATACATACCTGGGCGTGCCTCAAAGCCGCATTCAGGACGTAACATCAGTGAAGGAGTCTCTCCGAAGCAGATACAAACATCTTCTTAGACAGATTTGGTCTTCCAATCTGTCGGCGTTGAACAAGGTATCTGCGACTAACATGCTTGCCGTCCCGGTTCTACTCTACTCGTTTGGGTTGGTTCAATGGACGAAGAACGAGCTTAAGGCCCTTGATGTCACCACGCGTAAGATCATGCATATGCATAAAAGCTTGCATCTCAATTCCACAGCTCCGCGATTATACATTTCACGCCGTCAAGGCGTACGCGGACTTCTGAATCTCCAATGTCTTCATAACCGAATTGTTTTAAGTACAGCTTACATTGTTGCGAATGGCAGAGATCCTCTCCTGAAGATGGTCAGAAACCACGAGATGATTGGCGAAGGAGCGTTCCTTTACAAAGCCGCGGAGCAAGCTGCCGAGGCCTTTGGCCTGAATTTCAACATCAGAAGTGAGGAAAGTGCATTACTCCATCTAGATGCTTCACGTCTAAAAGCCGAAGTAAAGAAAGCAGAGGTTAGCAAATTTCACCAAGAGCTACTCGACAAGCATATGCACGGAAACTTTCACAGAAATGTAGAAAAACAGTCCTTGTCAAAGGAGCAAACTTTTGCTTTCCTCAAATCATCAGGGCTAAATTCAAGTACAGAGGGCTTCATTTTCGCATGCCAGGACGGTGTAATCTCCACCTTAGCATACCGCGCCCGCATTTTATGTCAAGAAGTTCCCAGTGATAGGTGCAGAGCGTGTCATGCACACGCTAAGTACCTAGAACACATACTATCGGGGTGTCCGACCCACGCAGGAACAACGTATATCTATAGACATAATGCGGCCCTAAGAGTACTTTATTACCACCTTTGTCGCTCTTACGGTGTTGGTCGCGACCCTGTCCAGCCGAACGCTCCAAGGGATATAGAGTCAATTGTCCGAAACAAGAAGTGCCAGATTTTCTGGAACTACGATTTTCGGGCAGCAGTCTCCGTTGCGCACTCGAGGCCTAACATTGTTCTCCAAGACTTCGAGAAACGAATGATATTCGTGATCGAATTCTCGGCTCCGTCCGAATACAACATCACTGCAAAGGAGAATGAAAAAGAGGAGAGGTATCAAGACCTTAAAAGAGAGCTGCAACGACTGTACCCAAAATATTCGGTGCGAGTAATTGTCCTTGTGATAGGTGCTCTCGGAGGTGCTAAATTATCACTGGTTCGTAACCTTAAAGCCATACCCGCGTGCCAAAAATATGCCAAGGCCCTTGCGAGATGGATGCAGAAAGCTGTCATCCTTGGGTCGCTTCGTGTCCTCAAGACACACGAGGGTTTCGCCGGTCTGTCGTTGTGATTTCGTCGTGCCCTGTGACCACCCATTTCACGGATGTGAGACGTGGCCATAGGTGTATTTTACCGCGGTTCTACTGGGGGCTATTGGCATTTTCTTTTTAGATGGCAGTTGCTCTTAGTGGTACCCTGCGGTGGTTGTTTAACTTTTTTTTTAAATTATATATCCAAAAATCAATTGAAGTTTTAATTTTTGATTTATTAAGTATTTAAGCCGGACCAATCAGTAGCGCGGTATTTGGATCTGAAATACAACGATACGCCAACTGGTGGCCAAATGTAGTACTAAAATAACGGGGTCGTATTCGTCGTATAACAGGTTTTACTACATGATCGATTTTAATTTTAAAATAAAAAATTATTATATTGATATTTCGTTAAGTTTAAAGCAATATAATCAATGAGAAATTCAAGTAGCACCAGAATACAAGTTTGGATTCGTGTATTCGTGTCTCATAAAGTTGAAAAAAGAGTTTTTTCCTTCGTGTCTTCATTAGAGATATCATCATATCTTTAAAAATAATGATTTTCTCACTGGATGCTACTATTTTCTTCTACTTTAATATAATAACACCTGTGAGGAACATCTTAAAATAAGTCATTACACCCAATTTATATCCAAATGATGAATTATTATCGTCTCTATTATAGAACACATAACCTAAAATTACGTTAAAATTACGTCACAAAAACCGCAATTGATATTCCTTCATAATATATTTTAAATTCAGTTTCTTAAGTACGACTACCTAGCCATGTTCAATCCTCTCCTTGAATGATAAAAAAAACAGTTTTCACGAAAACAATACACTGGATGACGATTCCATCAACTTATAATTGATATTTTGTCTAAATTTATAACATGTCCAGTGTGCACAATTTTTCGTCCTTTTTTAAAATGTCTGCTCTAACCATTTTTGCAGATACTGACTCCCAGTTCGTTGGAATAATTGCAAAATAAATTAAAAACCCTTCGCATCGCATATATTAGAGGAAAAGTGACACCGTTGTTGCCTCCATATTGCCTATCACGTGTCGCCGTAACGTCATGATTTCAGATCCTAATAGACAGTTGTGCGTACGTGAGCGAGAGGGTAGTGTAGTGTAGTGACTGCTGTTCTCCCCTCGCTAACCCCACCTCAGCGCTGGCTTCAATATCCCTGCGTTGAAATCACGCACACGTACGCATGACTGTTTATACCGCGCACCTGATTGGCCCAGCTTAAATATTTAATAACTTGAAAACAAAAACTACAATTCATTTTTGGAAAAGGAATTTTCGATTTATTATTTTTATTTTTATATACCTATACAGGGTCTCCCAGACTCAAGTGTCCGGACTTATATAGCCATATAAAAATTTAAAAAATAAATAGAAAATTCCTTTTCCAAAAATCAGTTGAAGTTTTACTTTTTTAGTTATAAAACATTTAAGCTGGACCAATCAGGAGTGCTGTATAAATAGCCGTGTGTGCGTGAACGGGCTTCCAACGTAGTGTTCTGCTGTCGCTGACCCCACCTCTGCGCTCGCTTCGATAACACTGCATTGAAATCTCGTTCACGTACACACGGCTGTTTATACGGTGCTCCTGATTGGTCCAGCTTAAATGTTTTATAACTAAAAAACTAAAACTTCAACTGATTTTTGGAAAAGGAATTTTCTATTTATTTTTTTAATTTTTATATGGCTATATAAGTCCGGACACTTGAGTCTGGGACACCCTGTAGTATATATAACTTTCATATATAACCTTGTACGGGTATGCATGTGCCGAGCGTGGTCAAGGCCAACGTTGACCCGATCGTTGTGTTTTGCTACGCGTTCAAAGGTCGCCTGTGGGTCCCCCCTTCTCTATCGCCTCTATCCCTTTATCATCTGAATTTTTAGGTTTTCCTCTACCTAAATTCTAAATTTCATTTCTAATTATCATTTTATATCAACTTCCGGAAGCATGCAATATGTCTTTTAAAGAAGTCACAATTTTTCATTTGAACTTTACGTATATGCGGGAACATTTTCTATGGTTACATGTTTGTACTCACTCTGTAAATCTTCTTGTTGGTCCTCTTTGTTCCCATCTCTACATTCTCCAATCTCTTGTCCTTTCCATCTCCATGACGTCATTGTCCTTTTGAATCCTCTAGATCTCTGCACTCTTAGATTTGTTCACATTCACTTTTGTTCTCCATGAAGCACTTTCACTTTTATTGTTCTCGTGCAGTGAATACGCGTGCCCTGGGTCCATAGCCTATTGGACTTTGGAGGTTGAGGGGCCATGTGGATAGAACAAAACACCAATAGACACTTCTAATATAGTTTATTTTGCGTCCATGGTTCACACTTTGAAGCTTCATTGCGTTCACAGTCTCGTATCGCTCGCTATACTGAACTCTATTACGCGCTACACTTTAAACGGCATGGAGGCGCATTCTCGACTCATGCGCACACCTCTCTCTATCATTCAGTGCCGTATCGATGAAGCTTTATTCTAACATTTTCAAATGACATTGAAGACATGTCTTACACTTCACGACATTCCTTACACTTTCTATTGAGCTACCATTCACCTCTATAACTCCATCGCGACTCTTTTCTTCTTGTGGAATTAAAAATTGCCTCGTTTTTTTTACCCTAATCCGTGCAAGAGCGTCACCGTGAGCTATATCAAACAGGTTATCCTAATTATCGCGGAAGTTCGATCATCTCCTTGGAAAGCACTTGAACTGTACTCGCTTTTCTTGTTAAGGTCTTTCCAGGTTCGATGTAGTTCACTAAATTTTTTAACACATGGATGTTTTTCTCCCACAGGAGTTTTCGCTTAATCCCAGAACCCCTATTGCTTAATCGACAACAAATCTAGATATCGACGTCAATTATTTAAAATACGTGGATGTATTATTGTTGATTTAACATTGTTTCGTACAATCTATACTTACGTGGACCAACTCCAGAATTAATATTATATGGTTAAAAGTTAATTCTTGTTAATTGAAAAGTCTACTATTATAGTTTTGATCCAGAATTAATATCTTTTGGGTAAAAACTTTTGGGAATATACAACTCTTTTCTTGAAACTTCGTGTCTTTCGACGGAAAATTCATCCTCTTGAATTAAAAATTCATCTTCGGGTAGAAAAGTAATCTTATTTGGTTAAAAATTCATCTTTTCAAGTTTAAAAGTAAAATGTT